>VWYK01018298.1:45640-76864 GCA_013399775.1 Semnornis frantzii | reverse complement strand
AGAGAAAGAGAAAGAGAAAGAGAAAGAGAAAGAGAAAGAGAAAGAGAAAGAGAAAGAGAAAGAGAAAGAGAAAGAGAAGAAGAGAGGAAGAGAGGAAGAGAGGAAGAGAGGAAGAGCTCAGGCTGGAGGACAGGCTGCTCAGCTATTCTCCAACCCTGGGAGGTGGAGACAGCTGTGAACACTGTCTTATACATTTTCGTGGTAGTGAAGAAATGGTTAAAACAACCTTCATTCCATTAATGTTCTCCTCGAAGAAGAAAAGAAGGGCAGAGGTGGAGGGGAGGTGAACCTCAGCTCATGCTGCTTCTTCTTGCTTCCCTAGCCTGGCCCAAGATCTGACCAGCCAAGGGATTGTATAAAGATGCCAGAATCACAGAATCATAGAATACCAGGTTGGAAGGGACTTCAAAGATCATCTTGTCCAGCCTTTTTTAGGGAAATCATGGTTTAGATAAGATGGCCCAGCACCCTGTCCATTTGAAGCTCAGAAGTGTCCTATGCTGGAGACTCCACCAATTCCCTGGCAGTATTCTTCTAATGGATGATTTTTCTTGCTGTGAAAAATTTCCTCTTGCATCTAATTGGCATCTTCCCAGGAGTAACTTCTGCCCACTGCCCCTCATATTTTCCATGAGGAAATATGGAGGAAAATGGAGTCTTTATCATCCTTTTAGCTACCCTTTAAGTATTAGTACATGGCAACAGATGAGCTAAAGAGGACATTTTTGTGAAGTTAAAGAAATACTCATTTCAACAGTCTGATCTGGCTGGGAGAGAGGGGAATAACTTCTGGTACAAGCCACTCAGTCCTGAGCATCCTCAGCATGGAGCCAGGCACCACATATTCTGCAAACCATAGAGCCAGGCTAATTTTTCAGGGTAGAAAATATCCATACCTTGGGCTATTGGAAAATCTGAGCAAGAGCCATGGGAACAGGTGAATTTAGGTGGGATCACAAAAACTTACAACGTGTTTCCTGACTAGGCAAGTTGTGCCAAAGCCTGACATTGACAGCTACATTTCCATCACCCTTCTGCACTTCCTGGAGAACAGCTGTCACCCAGTTTGCTGATGCCTTTGTACTCTCCTACACATTTTCAGCACCTTGGAAGGCAAGAGCTGCTCATCCAGGGTGTTTGCAACCCAGATGGTGTAGGTTCAGGAGGGTGAAGGAAAACTGAGCTGGAGTGAAAAGGACTCATCTGCTTCCACTTTCGATTGAGAGGGAAATTACAGCTAAAGGGCAAGGCAGCACCTGTGTGAGGAGGTCTAGGGTATGGAGGCAGCTCACCAGCATGCATCCAGAGCTGGCAGCACTGGTCAAAAAAGATGGAAAAGAGGATGTTTTGCTGGAAACCTCCCCACCTTCTGCATGAGTCTGGACAACATATTGCATTTTGAGAAGCAAAAGGACCAGAACTCATTGGCTGCTTGATTTCTGAGTGACTCAAAGTTGTTCTGATGGTTTTACACAGAGTGTTTGCCAGTGCTAGCATCATTGAAGTGACACTGGCTGGAGGCTGGATCCAACCCTGCTGCATGAAGTGCAGCAACCCTCCCATGAGGCATCAGGTACAGCTTCCAGGAGAGCTCCATGACCTTGAGCAGGTCACCAATCTCTCCAAGTGGCATCTTCTGCATCTGCAAGGGGCTCTAACTATATTTACCTACTTCAGAGCAAAGAGGTGGGTGGTCTGGGGAGCAGGCTGCACACCAGTTGTCTGCTCTCACCACTTACCTGGGGTCTCCATGGGCACACCTTGTGCAGGTAGGTCCTTTCCTTAGGGAAAGATCTGCCCCAAAAGCACTGACATCCTTACACCAAACAGCAGAAATAGCCTTTCCCTGCCAGCACTGATGCTGTGTCCGTGACAAGCTCTCAGGTCTGAGCAGTGACACCCTTTGCCATCTGAATGTTTAGAGGTTTCTCCAAGTTCATCCCCTCTCTTCATAGGCATTTTGCTCCAAGTTGCCAGTTACAACAGAAGCAGGTAGCTCCTGGCTTTGGAATCAGTGAGGTGACTCAGAGAAGTTGAGCTACACTCTCCAGGAGGTAATGGCAAGAGGAAAATCAGTGTGAAATTTTGAATTGACTTCGTCCCTGTCGCCAGTACTCTTGTACTGGCCACCCTTTTCCCAGCTGACCTGTGTTTATCTCTTTTAGCAATGAAAACCTAAAGTAGGCAGTTCCTTAATACCAAGATACTCCAAGCAGATCTCCCAGCAAATCTGTGGGTGTTGCTCTCATTCACTTGCACCCTGTGTCACCCAGTGCCACCCCAGGCAAATCTAGGATGAAGGACTGCAGCCCCAGCTCACACAGGCAGGCTGCCTTTCTTATTCAGGCTTATTGCCATCCTCAGAGCACCAACGAACCATTGCTTTAGCTTGGTCCCTCATCCCACTTTCACAGACTTTGCAAGGCATAAAAAGCAATCAGCAACCTTCTCTCCCCAGTCTCCCAGGCAATAGTGCATCCATCCCTCTGGTCCAGCACTCAGAGCTACCCAGTCTGCCCAGACCCCATCCAGCCCCTGGGCAGACGGACCCTGCCCCAGGCAAGCCCCGGAGCCCTGCTCTGTGCCCGCAGCTGCGGGCAGCGGCGCTTCCGAAGCCGGCGAGCAGCCTCTGGTGGATGCTGCCTGCTATATGTGGTCTTCTGCCTGTGCTGTCCGATCTCTGCGCTGCCTCTTCTGTTCCGTACTGCCCCCTCTGCATGCTGCTGGCTGAGGGGTCAGCAGGGCTCTCTGGGGAGTGATTTAAGCAGGGAAATGTTCACTATCTCACTTGCAGTCCCTGACTGGTTTACACATTTATACAGTGGTCCACTTATACAGGTCCTGAGCAGTGATTCTTCTTGCCTCTGCTTGTTCTTGTTTCCAGGAGCTATGGGCACTGGCTGGTAGTTTGCTCCTGTGGGGGCTGCAGTTGGCACCATGGATGCACCCTAAAAATTAGGCACTGGGCTCTGCTGGGTGTTGGCCTGGCTCCTCATGTCTGTAAGTGATTGCTGATCATGTAGGGCTGCTTTTGTCAGGGTCCTGAGAGCACTGATAGGCTTTAACAGCCCTTAGCAACCTCGGCTGGAGCTTCCACCCACACCTACGGCCCAGGAGCTCATTTCAGCCCAATACAGGGCTGCAGGATCCTGTTCTCTAGCTCTGGCTGTGTCACCGTGCAATTGGGCTTTGGATGAACCTGCTTGTGGTTTTCAGCTCTGCTCTGCCCATGTACTCAGCCCACCTCATGAGAAGGACCCTCCCTGGTTGTCTCTAGTCTTCTGTGATGGCTCTTTCAGCAGGAACAAATGTGCTTACTTCCATGAAATGGGAATTTTTCTGTGAAGGAGAGCCTATATCCATAATAGGTGTTATTTTTGGTAAGCAGCTTTCCCTGCAAGCCTAGATCACTCTTACTCTCTGATTTTGGGTGTTTGGGGAATGGAGTTTCTCACCATCAGAACAGTTTTCCTGTCACACATATTAAGCTGACGTTCTCAAACCAATTAACTTCTTCTTCCCTAACATGTTATCCAGTACTGGTATAAAAAGGTGGTGGGAAAACAATGAAGGTTGCTTCTTCTGTTAGCAGGAGAGGAGAGATTTCCCTTCTTTGAGTCCTGTTTAGGCAGACTTCAAAGCTATGAGCAAAGAACAACCACTTTGGGATTAATGGGGTTTTAGGCTCTGGCTCAGGCGGGTGGTGGCAGAGGATGGAGATGGTTCCCACAGAGGAGGCAGCTGCCTAGCTCATACCTCCCAGATCTGCAGCTGAGCTTGAAATCTTTGTTGTTCCACTCACCTCCTTTCCATCCAACAAACAGGTTGAACCTACTGAAGGTTCTTCTTGTCTTGTGTAGCAAAGGTAACAGCTGGAGTTTGGCAGGGTGAGAAGTGTGCTTACAAAGGGAAAACCCTGCCTGAATTCACAGAAATAATTCGTTCAGGGGAGGACTTATTTTGTCTAAAATATCCATCCAGCCTAGTCTGCACTGGCCACCCAACCTGGAAAATACCCTCTCCAGGTTTCTTGCTAGCTCCTGGCTGCACATGCCCAGAGTGACTAGGCAGAGGTTTCTGCTCCAAGTCCAGTCAGTATCATCCCTTTCAACACCTTTTGGCAGCAGGCTCTGACAGTTCATCTCTGAACTGAATTGCTTTTTCCCAGGTGCAATTATCTGGTGGTGCCTTCTTCCACACTGCTTAGGGCAGCTCCAGCACTGCAACCTCCCTGCCTGCCCATGCAGCAATGCTCTGCCATCTCACTGGTTTCCAGCTGCAGCCATCTGTCTTGGTCTTGATCACACACCCCCAGGTTGCATTAGTGGGTTTGTGTTTCTTTGCTTGGAATGTATTTTTTTTTTCCAATTCAGAAAAGAAGCTTGAAACTGTTATATTTTTAATATTTCTTTATATTCCCAGCTGTCAAGAAACTGACATCTTGTCCAGATCATCTGGCTCTTCACCCTGGAAGCAGAGCAGTCTTTGTTGTAATCATAGTTCCCATGAGCAGGCTCTGTCATCTCCAACAGATACCTGCAAGACAAGGTGAAAATTATTCCAAGTGCCTCACTTCTTGCTTCCCAAAAGGTGTCCATTCTACCTTCTCACACATCAGCATGACACTACATGACAGCTTCTACTTCAAGTCTTCTCACTCCCCACAAGCAGCTGCTACCATTAAGCTCTCCTTTTGGTGTTTCCCTTCCCAACAGCCCTGTGAAAGATGCTGCAGACAGAGCAGCCATTGAGCTGTTGGACACAGGCACAAGATGGTGATGATGCCCCCCGTGGTCCATTCCACATGTGCCAGCACTGCTTCTCAGAGGACTGGCTGCTGTGGGTTATCTCCCCAGGCTTTGCCACTCCCACGATATCACCAGACTGGTCTAAACGAGGAGCTGTCTTCCAGGTGGTTGCTATTAATTCCACCACCACAAACACCAGTCTGAAGTACCAGACCATATCAAGCAATCAATCTTTAATTGTCATATCCCAGGAAAGCCAAACCCAAAAGGAAAGAGAAGGGGCATAAAGGAGCCAAAAATCTTCCTTCTGCCCATTGTGGATGGCTTCTGAAGTCTTGGATGGAAAAGAGCCTCCCCTTAGCCTCATGCTATGTCCTTCTTGAGAGGAATGAGCCAGGAATTCCACGCACGTAGAGCAACCACCAAACAGTCCCTGCAGGTCTGCCAAGGACCACGGCTCACCAACCATTGCTTGTTTACCTGCCACCCATTTTCATAGCGTGGGTGTGCAGCCACATTCCTGGGAGCCCCAGCTGCTCCCCACCTGCCCGACCTGTCCAAGCTCAGGTAGCACGGCTCAGAGCCGCCGTTTGGCAGCAGGGCTGCAGATGGGTGATGTGATTGCAGCAGGAAAATGCTGCCAAGGATGCTCAGCACTTGCTGGGCTTACCTGAGGAGCCAGCTCAGCAGCTGGGGTGTAAACCAGCATGGTGATTGTCGTGACTTTACACCAGCTGAAGGTCTGAGCTGATTGCTGGGGACAAATCTCCAGGGATGTACAGCGTGGCAGAGCTGCCTTCTTCACACAGAATGACTCAGAGGAGGAGCTCAGCCTTGGTGCTCCAAATCCCCTTCTGCAGGATCTCTCCCTATCCTCCAGCCCTGGAAATATCACAGGGAAACTACCCTCCCCAGCTTACGTGTCCTGTTAAGCAACACAGACGCGTTCCTCCCAAGCAAAGCCATGCTCAGAAGTGGTTGTGCCAGCACAGCAGGGCCCTGTGCTCACCAGGCAGCTCCTGGCTGAGCAGGACAAGCCATCTGGGTCTCAGATATGCAGGAAACTTTGCTTTTCTTTTCTTTTTTAACATGTGTGATACTGATGGTAAGCAAATGCATCTCTCACTCTCACTGCCCCTGCGTGTTGCTGCTGTCTGCAGCCATGCGGGGGAAGCTTGTCCTTGCCCAGCCTGGGCAGGGGAATCTGTGCCAGCATTTCACTGGGGGATGCTGAAAGACCTGCACTTCAAAGGCTCAAGATGCGTCCACATTGCCTTGGGCTCCACCAGCCCACGATTTGGGGTGGAAGCTGCTTGTGTCAGCATCTAGAGCCAGGAGGCAGCCTGGGCTGAGCTAGGGCTGCTGGCCAGGATTGGCACCCAAGTCACCCAGCCTTTCTCTGCTGGTCCCCAATGCATCCCCAGCCAAGAGATGATGCAGAACCACGGGCTTTAATCCTGCACTGCAAAGCACTCAGTTTGGGCACATTCCTTCTCCTCTCCTGACCTGTTTGGGCTGAGGGTTGTTGTGTGCCCTAGGCTGTGCACTCTGTTTTAGGATGCTGATGCTCTCACACTTGATTCTTCTTTTTTTTCCCTCTTCCTCTTAGAAAAAAAAAAAAGCCAAGTTACATAAAATGAAGAAATTCCCATCTAATGGTGGATGAATTATTTAAATGGGTCTGTTTGCTAATGTGATTGACTTCAACCAACAGCACAGGTTGAGCTGTAATTATGGGAAAACAATCAAATCTCTATCTGGGTTCACACCGTACTGGTCTTGCAGCTTTTTTTGTGTTATAGCAGAACCTGTTGGGCAGCTTTAGTTAAGCTGAGCCTCCTTTCTGCTGCTGGGGCAAAGAAACACAAACCAGTAGAGCCAGTCAGACAGCAAAGAAAAATTATGGCTTATTGTCTGTGCAAGTTCACCCACACTGCTCACTCCAGTCTCTCGTGTCCCAGATGACCGTCTCCTGAATGCAGCCTAGCTGAGCCCGGGCAGTCGGAGGAGAGACACAGACAGTCCCCCAAAGTGAGTATTGCCTGCACCGATTTTTATCTGTGCCCAGCATCCTGGGCTGTGTTGTGTAACTGGGAAGGGAGCTGCTGTGAGCTGTGTGTAGACAGCTGCCCCAAACCCATGCAGCAGCATGCTGGGGAGTGCTGTCGCTTGGTACTGGTGGCCAGAGCCTGCTCCAGCTCCTATCTGATGGGCAGAGGTTACTGTTTCTGGCCCCTCTCAGAGTCTGAGGGGGGAAATTTGGATCTTTCTAGCAGCTGGGGAGTTGATGGATTGTTGTAAAATGCTGGCACTGCCCACCATGGTGTGTGGGGTCAGCAGGGAACAAAGTAGGGCTGAGCCAGCCCAGGCTTCGTGGCTGCTGCCCAGCTAACAAAATCTCTTCTGGTGTTTTCCACTTGGCCATGGAAGGTAACAAACTGTGGCTGGGGACTGAAATGCAAAGAATTGGGACCCAGCTCTAGGCTGGGTGAAGTGAAATGGCTGTGCAAGGGGCAGAGCTGTTTGTGGGAGTCAGGATTTATGTGAGGATGAGGGAGTCTGGGCACATTTGTATTGAGAGAGCAGGGATCAGGGCAGCAAACATCAGAGCTTTCCCCAAGCAAATATCAGGGCTGTGCAGCAGCTGTGGGGGGAGCAGAGTCAGGGCTGTGGCCATGGTGGGATGCACCTCATAAGCTGGCAGCAGTGCCCAACCTCAGCACATAGCACTGCTCACCTGGGACTTAGTACCAGACACTGGGGGCATCACCCCCTTTCTCACCTGATCCCCTAAACTGACAGCACCTCCATCAGTAGGGCTAAGAAGAACCTTTTCCTCTTCTGTGGCAGCTGGGTTGCAGCAACCTCTCATGGGTGGGTGAGGTGACCCTCCTGACTTTCCACCTTCAGATCCTCTGTTCCCTTTGTGTTCCTCACAAGACAACACAGTGGTGCCCTTCCAGGGCAAGCAGATACTGTCCTGTGGGCTGTGCATATTCAGCAAGGCTTGAGCTTGCTGGGGCTCCCAGGAGCCCCAGGTGTAAGGTGGAACACTGATGGGAGGCTGTCACTCCCTTCTATCCTCTACTTTAAATGCCCATGGAAGGAAGCAATGGTGAGGTTGCTGCAGAAGGGTGGCCATGCCCACACATGATGCCTCCCTGCACAGGGATTTTGTTGCTGTGGGTTGGACTGTTCCACCACCAGCTCCTTTTCGCCTCTGCTGGGTTGGACCAGTGATGGAGAATGCTCTGAAAGCAGAATCCTCTGAAAGGGGATGACCACAGATCAGTGGAGGACATGGGACACTGATGCACACAATATTGATTTAAGACCAAGCCCAGCAACAAAGTGGCCTCAGCACCAATGTGTCACCAGGCATTTGGGACAAGCAGAGATGCCTCAGCCCATAAAAATGCCTGGCTGTGGCTGTTGTGCTTGTTGGACAGGACAGTGTAAGGCTGAGCTGTTAAGAGAGGACCCATCCATGATGCTGCAGCAGGGCTAAAGCCCAGGTGAAGCAGAGCTGCCCTGAAGAGGGTCAAGTCACCCTTTGATCTGGATCAGACATAGGATGAAGCTGGCAGAAATCTTCTAAGCTGAAGAAGCAGGATCCTGTGCAAGCCTGTTGGAAGGAGCAGATCTTTACCAACTCCTGCATCTCCCACAGAGCTTTCCCCTTGATCCACTCAGAGGTGAGAGGCTGCACATCCCAGCTATCCAGAGCAATGTCTGGCTGTGAGGAAGGTACAACCACACTGGGTGGGTTTTTCTTCTGAATTAGAGGTGCTGAGCTGTTTCAACATGAGCTACAGGAATTCCCAAAGGACAGAGAATTGGTGGAATTGGCTCTCAGCATCTTCCATCAAAGCTTCTCCAGGGCTTTTGGAGGCAGCTTATCTGTTCCAGCTATCCATCACCATGAACATATTCCTGTAGCACCTCAGCAATGGGAAATTAGCTCCCAAATCTCACCACAATCAGAGAAGGTTAGGGGCTAGAAGGGATCTTGAAAGATCTTGTCCAACCCTCCTGCCAGAGCAGGATCACCTATACCAGATCCCACACATCCTGGATCCTTCTCTTCTCCAGGCTGAGCAATACCGAATCACTCAGCCTCTCTTTGGATGATGGATGCTGCAATAGCAACATCTTCATGCAGCTTTGAAACAGCTTTGAAGGTTACAGTGGCTGAGCAAGGATCTTTGCCTAATTAACTGCAATATTAATATTGAAGTTGACAACCCTCAGGATGGTAATGAGCCAAACCAAGTAAACACTAAACATACAAGACTACATTACTCAGTTCTCTACCCAAATCCTGTTAAATGTCACCTAGAAGGCAAAGACAGACTGGGTTAAGATACAAAAAAATAAAAAAAAACAAATAAAACCATGGCAGGAATACCACTTGAGGGGTGAAAGAGTGTGGGTTTAGCAGAGACAAAGACAGTCAGTGGGCTGTGCTCCTTTTCCTCCCCCAAAGATAGGGCAACTTCTTGGTAAGAATTGCATGTTCAATATATGCCTTCCATTTTGTTAGCATCACCTGAGGCTTATAAACTGCAGCTTGATTACTTGCAGTCAATGCATTTAGCACTGGCAATTCCAAATGTGTTGTATTTGTCACTTTAGTAAAATAAGCCTACCAATTATTTCAACTCTCTGGACATGAGTGAGTGGAAGTCCTTACTGGGGCACAGTTGCAAATGTAAACTTTGTCAAAGTTTCAGAAGGAGTCTGGGGCCCTGAGACAGGCAGACATTGGGATATTAGGTGTAATGCAAAGTTAATCTATTGAGAATCCTCAGCAGGATAGATGATGACAGAGGGGCTTAATGCTATGCTTAAGGCTTGCCAGAATATCATCATATTCTGTTAAACATCAGAAAGGGTCCTGAGCTGCCAAACTTTCTTCCCAGAGTCCCACTATCATTTCAGGACTTTTAGGGCAATCAGGCTGTGTGGGTACAGATGCATACACAGGCACAAATACATAAAACACTTACTTTCTCTGATGAGTGAGCAGTTTAAGTTGTAGCATGATGAATACCAGGGGCATTGTGAGCCTGCTCCCTTCTCCAACCTTTATCTTGCTAGTCCTGTGATGTGCCTGTGTCCACACACATGTCATTGATTAACAGTAGCAAATGCCTTGGAAAATGCTGGCTGTATCATACAAGGGCAACATTCTAGATGATTGAACTTTAAGCTGTGGCATCTGAAATCCAAACTTCAGGCTTTTTAATCTACAGTTGTGACCCAAACCTATGGAAATGTCCTAAGCAGCTCTGTCCTAAGAATCAACTCAGAGCACATCCTGAGTGAGATGCATTTTAAGTCTTGTACCAAGAGTACATCCTTGTTCCCTTGCTAAAGCAAACAGCTGATGAGATTTGTAGATCTGTCACTATTTTGTGGTTTTGAAGACAAGGGCAGTAGCACTGATATAATTAAAAAGCTGTTACCTTTGACCTGCTGTTTTGGGTACAGTCATAACTAACTGACCACCATCTGCTGTCTGAAATTCTTATGGATGGAATGTTTGAAGAATATATCTGATATAGGAAGGAAAATAACAGTAATGATGACAATACAATAACAACAAGTGACAGGAGAAAGTGTACTTACATGGAAGCTAAAACTTTGTGATGCATGAGAACTTCTGTCCCCACAAATTGCTCTTCTCCCAGGCAACCAAAGACAGAACAAGAGGACACAGTCTCAAGCTGCACCAAGGGAGGTTTAGGCTGGATGCTAGGAAGAAGTTCTTTGCAGAAAGAGTGATTGGCCATTGGAATGGGTTGCCCAGGGAGGTGGTGGAGTCTCCGTCCCTGGAAGTGTTTAAAAAGAGACGAGCTGTGGCACTTGGAGCCATGGTTTAGTTGATTAGATGGTGCTGGATGATAGGTTGGATTTGAGGATCTTAAAGGTCTTTCCCAACCTCATTGATTCTGTGCTTCTGTAGTGCCCTGACCTGGCTTAACACAGTCAAGATTCCACCTCCTGCTGAATAAAGCTAGTTTAAACTTAGTTACAAAACAAGCCAGAGTTTCAGCCACTCTGACATAAAAGAGTGTCAAGGAGATTTGAGGTTTATTCCATTTTCCTTGCTAGAGATTCTCAGACATTTCCTCCATGCCAATTCAATGCTTCTCAGAACATTTCACAGATTTATTCCTGACATTTTTACAGNGATGGGAGGAGGATCCCTCTGCCCAGTTGGGCAAGCTTGGGGCTTGCCTTTCCTGGGGCTGATTATAAAGGGGAGTGGGCAGGGAGGGCAAAGTGGTCACACCTGGGGTGGGAGGAGACTCCAACGGAACCAAGGTGCTCTGAGTTTGGGGCAAAAAAGGGGGAAATGTGGGGTGGGGTGGGAAGGGGGCAGATCACAGGGTGTTAGGGGTTGGGAGGGACCTCCAGAGATCATGAAGTCCAACCCCCCTGGCAGAGCAGGATCATAGAATCTAGTGAAGGTTGTACAGGAACACATCCAGACAGGGCTGGAAAGTCTCCAGAGAAGGAGACTCCACAACCTCTCTGGGGAGTCTGTTCCAGTGCTCTGTGACCCTTACAGTAAAGAAGTTCTTCCTCATGTTGGGATGGAACTTCCTGTGCTGTAGCTTATACCCCTCACCCTTTGTCCTATCACAGGGCACACGTGAGAAGAGTTTGTCCCCTCCCTCTTGACCCCCAGCACTCATATATTTATAAACATTGATTAGATCCCCCTCTAAGTCTTCACCAGACCAAAAAGCCCCAGGTCCCTCAGCCTCTTCCCATAGGGCAGTGCTCCAGCCCCTTCATCATCTTCATAGCCCTCAGTTGGACTCTTTGGAGTAGATTCCTGTCCCTGCTGAATCGGGGAGCTCAAAACTGAACACAAGACTGAGGTCTCACCAGGGCAGAGTAGAAGGGGAGCAGAACATCCCTCAATCTGCTGGCCACACTCCTCTTAATGTACCCCAGGATCCCATTGGCCTTTTAGGCACATTGCTGTGCCATGGGTAGCTTCTTGTCCACCAGGACTCCCAGGTCCATTCTCCACAATGTTGAGGCCAGGAAGAGAAAGAACCCACCTTGGCTGCCCTGCTTGTGCTAGACCTGAGGAGGACCCATCAGCATGATGCCTGAAACCCTGTCACTGCTCCGATTGCCCAAAAGGAGCCTTGAAAACAGAGAAGCAGCATCCACAGATGTGCACAGTCATGGCCTTGGAAGAGCCACATGGGATGCATGGGGAAACCCAAAGCATGAGGTCCTGCCAAAGACTGGAGCAATGAGCACAGCTCATGTGGAGCAGACTCCTGTGAGTGAAAGGGAACCTCACACTCCCCCCATCCTCTCCTCACCAGGCACCACCATGGGCCCAGCCTCTCATGGCCACCAACAGCCAAACAGACCATGTGGGTGTCCTGTGGGAGGATGGGGGAGCTCGTTTGACAGAATAGAAGCAAACATAATGGTGGTGCTCAAGGTCTTCAAAGCAAATGGATCCTTTGCTGTAGCTCCTGCTGTTATAAAAGGGACATATTCACTGACCACTGGGGCTTCAGCCTTACCTCAGTGGGTAAAAGCCTGATGTGCTCTCCCAGCCACCCTGAGATCTGGGGCATCCCCATCAGCAGGGGGCTCCCAGGCATCCCCCATTGGGGCATTCTCATCAGCAGAGAGTCCCAGCAATGTGGTTCAGCTTTTGGAGCTGCACCACCAGCAGCTTAAGCTGCCCTGACAATGGATAGGCATCCAGATCCAGCATCCTGAAGTCCTGTGGGCTTCCACAAAGGACAAGTGCTGCAGGCTGTCCTATCCATGTCCAGCTGACCTGGTTCAACTAGTGGGACCCAAGCACCCAGGACTGAATGTTCCTAGTACATGGACCCTTTTCTGAATAGCATTCAAGATAAAAACTGATTCAGTTGAAGACTTCATTACCCATGCTGTATCCAGGGGAGAGAGATCTATTCCTGTCATTGCTTGGGCAGCAGAATGTTGGAATCATAGAATCTTTTAGATTGGAAAGACTTTTAAGATCATCATTAGCTTGACTCAAGATGCCCAAGCATGCTCTAATGCATCAGGAGCAGAGATGCCAGTTTTTGTGAGCATGGTTACAATAGAACTTCGTGCCTCTTACCCAAGCAAGACCTAACTGCCCATCCAAGACCAGCAATGATGGGTTCCCCATTTGCTGGGAGCAGGCTCTGAGGCACTGCTGAGGTTCTCTACCACAGGGGAAGAGAGAATGAGGCCAAGATGCTCTGCAGGTGCCATGCGCAGCATAACGGGATCACAATCGAAGTGTGGGACAATACCAACACCTACCAGAGCTTCCCAGGGTATTTACCATCCACTTTGCCCAGCCAAAGTCTCTGGGAACCTTGGGAGGCATTGGAAGCGTGTTAGCTGGGCTGGGAGGAGGCAGTGACTGTGCATCTTTGCTCCCCACGGGGCCTTGAGCTATTCCCTGAGTCTCACCACTTCTCAATTAAAGCACCCAAAAAATGTGATAATGCTTCATTACCCACTTCCCAGAGCATTTTGAGGTGTTCATTAAGTGGTGTTTCATAGAAGCTGTGGTTATCCTGAGATGCACAGGCAGATAAGTGGCTGCTTTTAATCATCTTCTGAATCCCCACACAGGCACAAAGACCTGCCCATGCATCCAGCCAAAGCCCACTGTGCTCCAGGGAGCTTCATGGCATGGCCAGGGGGTCAGAATGCCAGTGTGCCCCCCAAGCTGAGGGGGGAGCAGGACAAATATTTACTGCTAAACCTCAGCAAAGCAGCAAGGAGCTGTTTGTTGAAGGAACTGGGGAGGACAAAGCTTCCATTCCAGCTCGATATGAAGTTAGTGTAGAGCCCTTAACTGCTCACCCTCCTACATAAAAGCCAACTCTTGGTTCCTGGTTGTATTCAGCAATTGCAGAGGACCAGCTTCTCCTCCTTTAGTGATCCTGTAACACCAGGGCAGCAAAGGGAGTGTCAGGAGGAGGCATGTCCCTGTGCTCAGGGCACTCAGGGATGCTCACCAGCAGGAGGTTCTCAAGCAGAAAGAAGGCAATGGCAGAAAAATCCCTGTTGCTCTGGTGGTTGCCACAGTGGTTAAAGATGCAGAAGCTGCCTGCAAAGGGCTGGGGTGGTGGGAAAGAAACTGAGCTGCTGGTTTTGTGATAGCCTGAGCTGCAATGTATTATGACAACATGCTTTATAGGCTTGGAGTCAATAGGTGTGGAGGTTAGGACTTGAGGCTGGAGCTTCATCCTGGAGGATTTGCTCTTGTTCTCCTCTCCCTGGAGTGGGACAGGTCTGCACACACGTGAGCAGAGCCAGCAACTCTCTGGTGCTTCTGGTCCTGTTTAACTTGTTTAGGAGACTGTGACCAGCACCAGTCCCCAGCAATCCCAAAGGGACACCAAGACTGCTCATAGCTCCACTGTACCTCCACACCACCCAGCTGGGATCCCCATTCTCATTCAGTGAAGGTGACCCTCAGGCAGGGTCTCTGCAGCAAGGGCTCACTGCAAACCATCCCCTGGGCTCATGGAGCAGCCCAGAGCAGCTGCCCTGCTTTAGAGAGGATTTTCAAGTTGTTCAAGGTGGAGGAAGGCACCTTCTCCTCCTCCCTGGTGAGGTGAGAGCCAAAGCTGCTCCTCCTGTTTCACCTCTTGGGGGGTAGTTTTGCAATCTGCCAGCCCCTATCCAACACCAGAGTGGGAGAGCAAGTGCTAGGCTCCATTTTAGGGCAACCTGCGCCACATTAAGTCATACAAATAAATAAATGCCATGGGGGAAAAAAAAAAAACTAAACAACAAAACCCCAAAAAATCCCCAACCCAGCACACACTAAAAGTTGTCTCCAATCTGCCAAGTGCCCAATACATTACGAAAGTGAATCAGCTTCACATTGGCCTCCAAAATACTCCTGGCACTGCAGATTTTCCATGAGTGATCAGACAGCTTTTCTGGGTATAAATTCAATTTATAATTCTAAAATTAGACCAGGAACATAGTAGGATTGCCAAGAAAAGAAAGTTTGGCTGGTGGAAGGAGTCCTGCCTGGCAATCGCCCGGTGAAAGGTATATTACATAAATCCAGCCTGAAGCTGAACAACTCCAGCACTGCTGATGGGGAAATATCTGGTTGTAAATCCATTAAGCTTCACTGATCCAACAGTGTCAGAACTTCAGAGACCTGCCTTTTTTTCCTTCCTTCCTTCCTTCCTTCCTTCCTTCCTTCCTTCCTTCCTTCCTTCCTTCCTTCCTTCCTTCCTTCCTCCCTCCCTCCCTCCTTCCCTCCCTCCCTTCCTTTTCTTTGTTTTATTTAATGCCTTAAGTGCATTTAGCTAGCGAGTTGGTTTATTCTTCTGAAATAAAACAGTGCTGAGGGTGAGGATGGTGTCATGGCTTGATGCAAATATGACCAGCAGCACTGAGTCTAGTAACAAGAGGCCAGAAATTCCTCAGAGATCAGGGTCTGGAGGACAGTTGTGCTGTCAGAGCTGGCTGTCCAAGTCTGTCCCTTCCCAAGGAACAGGAAAGGCTAGGAAATAACCTCCCTGCTGCTTTTCCTTTCCTCTGCTGCAGGCAGGAGCGTCATACTCCAAGGAGCGATGGCACTGGTATCCAGGAGATGCCAGGAGATTCCCCAGCCCCATGTATGAGATTCAGTGTGCCAGGCACCCCATGCCCCAACTCAGACTCTGTGTCCAATCTGAGCTGAGCATCTAGGGACTCAAAGACCAGGTGAGCAAAGCCACTGCTGTCAGCAACTGCCCTGCCCCAGCACCTGGGCATTACAAACCCACCAGATTTAAGGCCTGGCTGAGGAGTTTGCCTTTGGTTCTCTGACAGTGGGGCTCTGTTTGCAGAGGGTACCTGCCACTTTGAAATACACCCAGCCCTGCCAGCACACCAAAGGGCTGCTCCCAGCCCCACTGTGGGCTGCATCCAGCACCGCCAGCTGTATATTATAGTGACAGCTCTGGAAAGGGCTCAGGGCTGTAAATGAAATCCCTGTCTCAGGGAAAGAGCTCCACACTGAGGGACTCTGTGGTCTGGTCTTCATCAATAAATCTCCTTCAATAACTCCTCTTGTACAGGACAGAGGAGTGTGGGGCTGTGGCTTCACTGGGTGAGAAGGGAGCAAAGCTGAACCCTTTGGAGAACCTGGGCTGCTGCAGCAAAGGGCTGAGTCGTAGGAACAGATACCTGAGGGGTGATGCTCATGCAGCATCTCTGCAACCATGGGTGTGTGCAGATCAGAGACCTCAAATGCTTGCCGGGTTTGTCACAGAGTGGCAGCCCTGTCTGCAGGCAGGGATGGATGCTGGGATCTCAAACGGCACCAACAATGCCAACAGCTTTTCCACGCCAGTTGGACAGATCCCTACTGATCTCGGGGCACTGAGGAAAAGAAAATGAGGAGTGAACCCCAACCCTGGTGGTACCACAGCCATGCATGGAAGGCAAAGCTCCTACTCACACCCCAGTCTCAAATCCTGATCTGCCAGGCTCTGCCCGCAGCGCTGAGTCACCACAGCAGGGATCTGTATCCGGATCCGGCACTGAGCACCTGGGCTGCCCCCGCGCCCTCTGCCTCCAGCCACATCCAAGCCCAGCCCTGCCTTCCCAACCACGGGCTGGCACCAGCCCCAGCCTGGAAGTCACCTTCCCTAGATGTCACTTTCCCAGGATGCCCTGCTGGAGCCTCATGGCACCCAATGCTGGCTGCTGCTCAGCCGTCCCAGACGCCAGCCTCGGGGAGAGGGCAGCGCTAAGGTGGGCAGTGAGAGGTGATCTGGCACCACTCAGTATCTTAGGGAGCCCACACGGCCGGCGCCAGTTCTGCTCCCAGTTGCAATCTGTTCCCGGTTTATAGCACTAGGGAATGCAATGGGAATTAATGCCCGAGCACTTCAAAGCCTTTCCAGCCATCGCTCAGGGTGTGCAGCCCCATGACAGCAGTGGTGGGTCGCACAACACCATTGGGCCTCAGGGAGGTGCTTTGCCCAAGGCAGAGCTCGATTTAGGAGTCAACAATGCCGGGAAGTGCTCACCGTCAGGGGGTTTCCTTTTTCTTCTTTGGAGCAGAGCTGGGTAGCATTTCCCCTGGCTCGTTTTTTCAGCTACAGCACTCGGGGCCGGTCGGCAGAGATCAGCTCCCAGTCCCTAGCTGCACGAGTCCCAACAAGCTGTGCCATGCCTTCGGTAGCTTTCACTGCCTGGGAGAGATCACCCAGCCCTGGGGAAAGGGTGAGTTCTGCCCAGGGAAGTGGGAACAGATAAATTGTTTTGCCATAGAGTGAAATCTCTGCTGAAAAGTTGAATGAAGTGGCTGGGAGGTGACTGCCTTGGGGCAGCCGCTTCGCTGATCCGACCATCCTGAGCTCCCAAACCAGGCTCACTGCTCCTGCTCGCCGGCGTGTGCCTCATTTCTTTGCAAAATCAAATGCTTTAGGGGAAAGTTTCTTCTGCCGGCTCTCCCTGCCCACATCTTACATATGCAGCCGAGCCGGCACACCTCTGCTCTGCATGCGGACAAAAGCGCAGGCAGGCTGCCGGCAACACAGCCGCGCTGGCTGTGATGATGAAACGCCCCCAGTGTGGAAGTCCTTCATCTCCCAACCTGGTTTTGGTGGTCGCAGAGGACACCCCGAGGTGGGCAGGGCTTTGCTGACCTGGTAGGGAGGGGTAGGGAGGTTGTAGAGCCCTCCTGCTCGAACCCCAGGGGAACCTCCACGATGCTCTGCTGGGATGCTCAGACACACACACTCCTCCCCAGCACCGCCGTGGTCTGGGAGGGACCTGCGGCCCCAGCTAATTCAGAGGACCTGAGACTCCTCAAGGTGTTGGCCGATGGAAAAGTAAGAGTTTATCCCCAAAACGGCATCCTTGGAAGGAATAAGGTTGTCATAGACGTAATGAGCTTTCTCCTCTCCAAAGTTTCTGCTTTCCATGCCTCCTAGTAATTACCAAATTTATGGGATTAGGGCAAAATCCTTAAAATTAGTGCAGAAATTCTTTAAAATTCTTTTAAATTATGTAAATGTCTTTAAAATTCTTTAAAATTGTGTAAATTTCTTTAAAATTCTTTTACATTATCTTAAAATATTTTAAATTCTTTAAAATTATTTAAAAGCATTTAAAATTTTTTAAATGCTTTTAAATTCTTTTAAATTCTTTTAAAATCTTTAAAATGCTTTTAAATTCTTTTAGATTCTTTTAAATTCTTTAAATTTCTTTAAAATTCTTTAAAAGTCCTTAAATTTCTTTAAATTTTTAAACAATTTTTTAAAATTCTTTCTATTTCTTTTAAATTCTTTCTATTTCTTTACAATTCTTTAAAATTCTTTATGTTAGGACAGAAATTCTTAAAATTAGGTCAGATGCTTTAAAATTCTTTAAATTAGGATAGAAATTCTTTTAAATTCTTAAAATTAGGGCAACATTCTTAAAAACAACCACTTTTCTTTCAGGCTGCTTGTTTATTGACTGCCTTTCCCAGCTTTACTGAGCTAGGCTGTCACAGGTTGCTCTTCACCTCTCCTGTTGTCTGAGGGTATATTCAACCAAGAAAAAAAAACAAGGAAAGAAGGTGTTTTTAGAAAGCAGAACACTGTAATTGATTATTGGTATTCTAAATGATGGCAATCAGATTGATGGAGCATTTAAACCCTGTAACCTCAATGAACAACTGAGGCAGGTGAAGGAAGAGCAGAGACCCCAGGGTCACACAGTTTACATCTAGACCCACATGTACTGTGCCCACACCAGCTCAGCACTCATGAGTCTTTCTGGGGAGCTCAGCTCTGCACATCCCTTCTCCAGGTTTCTCTGTAGAATGGGGTGAATACCACTCAGTTTGGTGTCACCCATGGGTTCAAAGTGGCTGCAGCCACTCAGGAAGTCTGAGTGATGACAGCAGGATGCCCAAGAGGAATGTGTTGCCTCTGTAGAAGTGTGTGTGTTGCCAGAGAGAGGAGAGATGCATGGGAGCATCTCAGGACCTGGTGGAAGATGGATTCATCAGGTTCAAGAACCCAAACTGCCCTGAGTTTTCCCACCATCAGCCCCCAGAAATGTGGTAACCCCTTTCTCAAGAAGATGCCCTGCCCTGCTTCATCCCAGAGCAATGTGATTTAAACAGCTCAAAAAGTAGAGGGAAAACTTGATTTTTCAACTGGGCTCTTCCACTTTACTCCTGCCACGAGCCTGGGACTAAGGCAGGGTGGGCAGGTCTGGAATGCTCCCCCTTGGGTGAGCCTGCTGCTTTACGCATGTATGTGGGTTAGCAAATTATGTCACTTTCTAGATATGGGCTTTGTTCTGTTTCCACGACTCTGCAGAACGTCACATACACAAGATACTTCCCTTTTATTGGACTTTTGGTTTCTCTTTTAGACAGAAACCTGAATAATTTGAAAAGAAAAGACATTTTTGTGCTGGAAGCAGCCCAGCGTGTGGCACAGCCCTGAACATGACTGCAGAGAGCTTTGCAGAATTCCTGAATAAGCTCAAGGAAATCCATGAGAAAGAGGTCCAAGGTAAGGAGCTGTGAGAAGTTTTATAAAAAACTGGCCAAGGTTCATGTCTTTGCAATGTCTTCTTGATCTGTTTGGTTTCCAATAGCCTGAAGGGAGCAGGAGTGAGTGCAGATTAGGGAGCTTTGGGAATTAGGGCTTAGCAAGCATCACCCACAGGGATGGATGGGGGTGCAGGGTTAAATCCTGGCCCTCAGGGCAGCACAACCTTTATGTCTCCACCTGAGTGGAGAATGAGATTTACTGGTAAAATCATCAACTTTTTGGATGATCAGGAGTGACAGAAGAGAGAGGGCATTCCTGCATCTGACCAGGAGTGACAGGAGAGGGCATTCCTGCATCTGATCAGGAGTGACAGAAGAGAGAGGGCATTCCTGCATCTGATCAGGAGTGATGGAAGAGAGAGGGCATTCCTGCATCTGATCAGGAGTGACAGAAGAGAGAGGGCATTCCTGCATGCTAGCTCCCATTTCCTCCAAGCAGTAATCATGAGGGATTTGTCTCCCTTCCTGCTCTCACTGCCATGGTTGGTGATTCAGGTGAACTGTGAGGCTTGCAGGTTGTGCACACTGCTGGGTATCTTCTCCAAGCAGCATGGCCTGAGGGATCAAAGGGAAAGCAAAAAGATGCAATAATCTATAAGACAGAAGCAGCAGAGTATGAAGCTTGTGTTAAAGCAAACCTTAGAGTCAGGCTGTGTAGTTTATTCCTACAGGGAATAAATTATTCCTCAGGCCATGCATTATTTAAATAAGAACCATTAGGTTAAGCAACTGAATGCCAGATCCAATTGTTTTCCTATTAGAATAATTCCCAGTATCAATATTATGAACAGAAACAACAGCATTTTTGGAGGATTCTGGCTTATGAATTCATTCTTCTCTTGAGTAATTTCAAGCCATGTGAGACTTAGAGGGAACTGTTGAGCAATTTAAACCACATGTTTACATCTACTTTGCATAAAATGGATTTGACAAGATGAAACGTCTGCAGCTCCATCAAGGAAAGCTGTTCTCCTTCAGCTGTAAATGTCCTCCAAGATGCTCTGCAGCACTGAGAGCTATAAAATATGGCCCACCTGGGAAATGCATATTGAAACGAGAAATAAGTAGAAATAAAACTGAAAGAGACTTTTTGGGGGTGGGAGGGAAATGCAGCTTCATTAAACGGTGGAAATACAAAATGTGCTCACATTTTGTACGACTTCTCCAGCTCTGTTAAACTGCCATGCTGCTTCCTGCTTATTCCTCCTCAGAAATAAGGTTTGTAAGTTGATGAGGTTTCTGCACAGCCAGGCGCCCTCCTGAAGTTCCATCATTGCCTTTGGTCTCCAAAGTGCCAGGGATGTGGCAATAAATACCCACTTCTGCTCTGTTAATTATTCCAGGTCTGCAGAACAAGCTGACAGAGCTGACGACAGAGAAGTGCCGGTGAGCAATGCCACGTCTGCTCTGCCCACACCGTGGTGGGATGTGAGGTGGAGGGGAGGTCACACCTGCTCATTTCACACCTCTTGGGCACCCCTCTGAGGCTGCCTGATTTCAAGATCACCATTTCTCTTTAAGGCTCTCTTTAATCAAAGCTTCTGATGACTTTAGTCATACAAGTCCCCAGAACGGGCAGGGCTTGGGGCGATGAAGAAAGGCTGAGAGAGCTGGGGTTGTTCAGCCTGGAGAACAGAAGGCTCCAGGGAGACCTTATTGTGCCCTTTCAGTGCTTGAAAGTGCTGATAAGAAAGGTGGGGACAGACTTTCTAGTAGGACCTGTTGGGACAGGACAAGGGGTGATGGGTTTAAACCAAAAACAGGGAGATTTAGATATAAAGAAACAGTTTTTTATGCCAAAGGTGGCGAATCATTGGCCCACGTTGCCCAGAATGGTGGTAGATTCCCCATTCCTGGAAACATTCCAAGTGAGGTTGTCTGGGGCTCTGAGCAACCTGTTCTACTTGCAGATGTCCCTGCTGACTGCAAGGAGTTGGACTAAATGACCTTTAAAGGTCCCTTCCAACCCAAAGCAGTTTTACGAGTCTATGATCCCAGCCCATCTCCAGTTTGCCTTCCCACCAGTGAGTGATGCTTGTGCCAGTACATACTTACTGTCTTGGGAAGCAATAAACTGGGACAAAGCAAGCTGCTGACTCCAAGGGTGGGTGTTGAACGGCAACTTCTGGGCTCTAGCACATTTGTTTCTCCTCCTGCCACACAAGGAAAAGCAATTCAGCCACCCTGGTGTGCACAGCATGGCAAGCTCAGGGCAGAAATCCTTCCCCTTGACAGGGCACTGTGGAGAAAGGCACAAATGTGGGGAAGAAATCTAATAACCCTCTTGTCTTTGTTCTGTTTCTTCAATTTTAGTGATGCCCAGAGAATTGAAGAGTTGTTTGCTAAAAATCACCAATTAAGGGAACAACAGAAGGTCCTTAAAGAGAATATAAAAGTGTTAGAAAACAGGTAAGGCTGATTTCTCAAGAGGGTGCCATTTGGTGGCAAAGAGTTCATCTTAACAGGGAGAAAGTTTGGGGTTTGCTTCCTTCCCAAAATAGGAATGTAGCACAAGAACCTCTTTTGTGCTCATACTTGGATGCTGAGAGAGCTGGGGGAGCTTGGGAATGTGCAAAGGATTTTTCCTAAGCTGATGGTGGTGGGATTGGATCTAAAGGGGTGGAAGTGCTGGGTTTCATGGGTGATAATCCCACTCACCAATTCTGGGTGTTCCCACTTCTCTGTGAGGAAGGCAGGAGCTTATTTCCCCCATGGGAACTGTGTGGTAACAAGCTGCTGGCCATGGGTGTTCCCCCAGGCTGCGAGCAGGTCTCTGTGACAGATGCATGGTCACCCAGGAGCTGGCAAAGAAGAAGCAGAATGAGTATGAGAGCTCCCATTTCCAGAGCCTGCAGCACATCTTCATCCTCAGTAGGTACCACCACTTGCTGTAAGCTCAGCTTTGCTGGCTGGGTCTATACTCAGTTAATGCTTCTCCCAGATGTTTGTGTGTGAGCCAGTCCAGTGACTGTGCACCCAGAAGGGTTTGGGGACCTGGAGAAGAGGTGGAGCCAATGTGAGTGTGGGGGCCTGGAAAAATCAGACCTAACCAAGACTGGATGGCAGCCCATGTCCCCTCTGCTACATGAAGCAGCAGAGCTAGGGGCTTGCAGCTCTCTGCAGCTCCAAAAAAATGTGAGATACTTACACTGAGAGCAGCCTGAAGCTGGCCAGGCCATGGTAGCTGCCAGGAAAAAAGATTCATTTGGCAGGGCAAGGAGCAACACTCTGGCAAAGACAGGGGAGTCACAGCAGCAGCTCAGCATGGGTAAATGGAAATCAAGCAACACGTCCGATGGATCTTCTCCCCAGCCTTGGCAGAGCTCCCAGCACCACTCAGGCTCCAGCTGTTATTCCCTGGGGTTGCAGTTGGCCTGGGAAGGGTCATAGGGGCAAAGGAGATAAGGTCTAAGAAGGGACACAGAGGTGCCAGTGGCCCTTGGTTTATCTCTCCTGTTATGCCATTGCCTGCTGAGTGTTGCTTTTGTGCAGGAGCAAGCCAAGGCAGCATCCCACCCTGCCCAGGAGCCTGCCTACTCTCATTTGCTGCAGTGCCTGGCTGCTTGCAGCCTCTCTCACCTTCATCCAACCACCTAAAGCCTCCAGTCCTGCCCCTAACACAACACCTGCTCAAGAGAGGTGGGCCTGGTGCTCATGGGCAGGATGCCAGCCAGATCCATGCAACTGTGCCACAGCCACCACCCCATTGTTCTCTGTGCCCAAACCAGACAAGCTCCAAGCAGCCCCCAGTCCTGACCAAATCCAAGTTGGAAAGTTACTTCTTTTTATCCCTCAGTCCCAGTGTGTCTTCAGAGGAGAAAGGAAATTCAGTATCCCTCCAAAACCTGACTCTTTTCCTTCCTCCCCTCTGCTTCCCAGCAGACTGTGAGGAGCAGCAGCCCTCTCCTTGCAGTGCTGCATCCTCAGCACAACTTGTGTCCCCACAGCTAATGAGGCAAATCGTCTGAGGGAAGAGAACAAAACCCTCAAAGAAGAACTGAAGAGGCTCCAGAGCCCAGAGTAAGTCTTCTCTTGAGTTTCATTTGTCATGAGGGTGTCAGGTAAGGGAGCCAGGGAGATGTTAGGTTATGGTTGGACTCAATGACCTTAAGGTCTTTTCTGATCTGGCAATTCTGTGGTCCCCACAGGGCTGTGTCCAAACTGGAAATTTTAGTACCTAATTCCTACAGAAATCTACAGAGAAGAGAAGGCTCCAGGAAGACCTTCTTTTGGCCTTTCAGTACTTAAAGGAATCCTATAAGAAAGATGAGGACAGATTTTTTAGCAGAACCTACTGGGACAGGACAAGGGGCAATGGTTTTACACTAAAAGAGGGAGATTCAGGCTAGAGAGAAGGAAGAAATTTCTTGCAGTGAGAATGGTGAGATGCTGGCCCAGGTTGGCCAGAGGGATGACAGATGCCCTATCCCTGAACACATTCCAGGTCAGGTTGTTTGGAGCTCTGAGACACCTGTTCTAGTTGAAGATGTCCCTGCTGAATGCCTGGGGGTTGTGATTGATGGCCTTTAAAGATCCCTTCCAATTCAAAGCATTCTATCATTTCTGTAGATGTTAGGCAGCAAAACACCCATAATGATCTCTAAGTCCATGCTGACCTTTACTCATACTCCTGTTCATCTGCATCCAAGGATTCCTTTTTTGAGGAACAAGGATATTCAACAGCCCTCTATGGGAGATTGCATGGGAGAAGCAAAGCCCTGGGCTGCTCACCTTAGCCATGGACTTCAGTCTGGGCTTCCATGTCTTTGCCATGGCACCAGTTCCCTCCCTTCAGCACCCAGAGAGGTTCTGCAGGAAGAAGGTTGTGTTTGGGAGGAAGGAGAGTGACACAAAAGGGACTGAGACAGGGTTAAGAGGAGAAGCAATCTGCACCAACAGGTTCATACCCCAGCAGAGCACTGTGCTGAAAGCCAAGTAACCTGCCAGGCTGGCCAATACATACAAATCAGCTCATTCCTCAAGGGTTTAAAGTTCAGAGGAATTAGCACGGAGGGATTAGTTCAGAAATGTGTTTTCTTTGGAGCACAGAGGCACCATCTGCTTAAAGAGAAACTTCTGCTTATACTCCTTGGTGCTTCCCAAAGCCTGAGGAGTTTCAGAATTGTAGGTGAGGCTGAGTTTGCTGAGCATTGCATGCTCCTGCTCTGCTCTGCTCTTCCCTGAGATGTTGGATAGGAAGATTTCCAGCTAAACACCCATCTAGGAACCAGGGTCCAGCCAGAACTTCATCCATGGCATAAATGTGGATGTCCAAAACTTGGTGGCTCCCTTGTAGTGACCAAGAGCATCAGCCCCAACAACTCAATATGGTAAAGGGAAGCAGTGACCACATCCCTGTGCTGAATCCAGCCCTACATCAGGCTAAAAGCCCAGGCAGGGATGTACAGATTCTCACAGAGCTTTTGCAATAGCCACAGCTGGGTTTTGGCTTACCCAACATTGTGGCTTCCTGCAATGTTATCCACAACCAAGTGGGGAAATCAGACCCAGAGCTGTCCTGCTGGCTGTGTCCCATGCCTCAGACCACAGCTGAGCTAGTGATAAGTGGCAGTGGAAGGAGGTGACTCTGAGGATCCAGTATATCCACATACAGATAGATATAAACATGGATATTTATATACCAGGCTCCACAACTCAGAGCTCCTCATACAGCAGCTCTCAAACCTTTCTCCTGCCCCTCTCATTTGTTTGTGTCCTTCTTTCAACAGGGATACAATAAAGCACTCAGGAGTCATCTCCAAAGAAAGCAGCTCCACTCCCACCTCCCCCTTAGCTTTACTGTCCCCATCAAGCAGGAATTCCAGCACTGAGCAAGTGGTTCACAGAAGGGCAGATGAAGCCCACCAGGATGTGCCAGGCCTTGAGCTGGAGGAAGGTGAGGGCTGCTGGCTCCTGCCACCCATGAGGGACCTGGGAGTGGGAAGAGTGATTCAGCTGCATTGGGAAGGGGTCTGGAAAGCAAAGACCAAGCTCTTGGCAGCTCAGATGGACCAATAATTGCCATGAGCAGAACAACTGCTGCAGGTGAAAATTAATTTCAAGGGAGAAACACTCTGCTCTGTTAGAGAAAGAGTGTCTAGGTGCCTTCACTGTAAGACAAGTCCTGTGGAGCCACCAGCCATGTCATGCAGAGACTATGTCACTGCCTTGCTGCCACCTACACATGCAGTGGAGGCGACATTCAGTCAGGTGCTGGTTCAAACAAGGTGGAAATTGTGGCTCAAAATCTTCAGTCAGAGGTGGTTGGTGCCAGCCAACAGCATTCTTGGAAGGCTGTGAGAATCCAGCAAGTTGCAGGGCAGGGCAGCCTATGCCAGCTCTGTGGGACCATCGTGGCAGCTAGTTGTGTCTTTTTTGCAGACAAGCCAGCAGGACAGAGAAGCTCTCCAAGGAGTAGGACTTCTCCAGGCACTGTCTTCCAAGAAGTCAGCCTCGCAGAAATGGTGAGTTTGGTGGAGGTAGCCTCATGTCCTCAGGCCTTCTCCCCACCACTGTGGTCATCTGAACTGGATAAAGCAAGGTAAACAGGGATAGGGAAAGAATAGAAGACACTTAGGGGGTGAAAATTAGCCAGACTTGAGCAGTTTGCTATTGCCAGAGCCAAAGAGGGCACCTACCAAATGCCAGAGGCATCCTCTCTGCAGAAACTGCCACTCACTGCAAGTGAAGCACAGTTTGGCACAGGCTTCTGTCCCGCTGTGAGTGTGCACATCTTTGTTTTCTCCTGTGTTTATCCTCCATGACAACACCTACAGCATCCTAGAGTCCTCTGTCCATAACTCTGGTTCCTCTCTCAGATATCTTGCTGAGGAAAAGCTCTGAGGAGCAAAGGATGTGGGGATAGATGACTCTGAGCCACATTTCAGTGGAGCTTATCCCAAGCTACAGAGTCAGCTCTCTATTATCTGAGCAAGCAAGAAGCTGGAGCATTGTGTGTGTTGGAATAGCCTGGAGAGCATGTAAACTGTGGGAGTTGTGGGTACTGAGAATAAATATACCACAGCAGCCCTGCCCAAGAGCACCACAGATGTCTCTCCATCTGCAGCATAATGAATATTGGTCTTTTCCAAGGGCCTGGCATTTGGTGGTTGCCATTTTGTGTGTTGATGCAAGCCTATCATGCCTTTAAAACACAGACAGTATGGTGACAGCTGAGGGATGCTGAGTGATATAGTGATACTAGGCACTGGGAGATGAGATTGCAGGACCTGGAGCCCTGTTCCTGGTCGTGGGAACTCAAGATCATGTCCACACCCACATAGGTGCTTCTGTTTTGGCACAGGCTTTGCTTACCTGGACTCCACAGCAAACTTGAAAGAGCAGGTGAAAAGGGGTTTTGGTAAGGCTGCAGGCAGCTCTGAGGATAATTAATAGGGATGGCAGGAAGGGTTGGTGACATCCCCAGGTGGGCAGGGGAAAATCAAGTTGGAACATGTGGTGAGTCTTTCATGATGGAGATGCTGATGTCTTGGCCTCACAGCCAGATACTCCAACTGGAAATACACCCACCAAATCAGTGCATGCCAGCAGCTTGCATGAATGAAGCCTAGTGGCCTGACTAAGGGTCAGGGAATTCACAGGGTCTTATCTTGGTTAAGCCACTGAATCATGGCTTGGCTCGAGAGCAGTACAAGTCCTCCTGGGCTACAAATCACTGCAGCTGGCATATAAAGAGTACTGTTGATCCCACTTGAAAATGTGAAGGAGAAATTTCCTGGGAAAGGCAATAAAAATGTGGCTGAAGCATGGGCCAGAATTGGATGAAACAGAGCACATAGGAGCTGTCTTGTTCACGCTGATGAGGAGCTGCATCTGTGCTTGGTGAGACTCCCATCAGCCTGAGATGCACAACACAACTCACCTGGGCTTTCTGTTGCAGGCATCCCAGAGGATCTCCAACCAGTTGCATGGAACCATTGCCCTGGTGAGACCAGGTTCCAAACCTTGCCTGCTGGAGAAAAGTCCCTCAGGGCCAGCAGTGTCCCCACCAGCAAGGAAGACTCCTCTTCCTCCAGAGCGGGAGCACAGCCCCAGCCTTGAGGCGTGAGTAACCTGTTCACAGGTCATGGTGTGGGCCTGATCCATGGCCCATTGCATCTGTCTCTCTGCAGAGTGCAGTGAGGTGGGCAGTATTCACTGTACCTGCCCACTTTTGTCTCCAAATTTCTCCCACAGCCTTGAGAACTGGGGACAGATTTTCCCAGTTCACACCAGCAAAAAATGGCTGGAATCCAGCCCAACAAGATCAGCTTCTCCTAACTCCAGCTTCATCAGACAGACCCATGAAGTGAACTGGGTGCCCTCAGCTCCAGCCTGGAGGAGAAGGACTTGCCTCACAGGAGGCAACAATCCCATCACCTCCTTATCTCCTCTCATGGGCTTTTCTTCAGAGCTCAGCACTTCCCCAGCTTATCCTCCCCACTGCTTCCAGAAGCTCAAAGGGCTGAGCAAAGGCAGTGAGTTCACCTGCAGAGACAGTGAGTAGCCCAGAGTGGGAGTAGAGCTGCTGAGCATTCCTGGGAGTAGCTTGCACACACAGAAGCTGTTTGCAGGACAGGTTCATGCACCACATTGACCTTAGCATGGCTGTGAAAATCTCCCATTGAGTAAGAGTAGGACAGACTGGGCTGCTCCACTGTCCTGGAGGTCTTCAGGCCCATCAAGGCACCAAGAAAGCCCAGTGAGGGGTAGTTAGAATGTCTCTGACTTGTGAAACATCGTTTGACAAGTGGCTTCTTGGCAGCAGTGCTGACATAAGCAGTTCCTGCATCACTCTCCCTCGACCCTCTGCCTGGAGCTGCTTGGCCCAGGGACAGGAGGTCTGTTGGGTGGGGAGGTGGTGATGGCTTCCTGCAGTGTGCGCAGCGTGGAGACTCACTCCTGGCTGCCTGACTGCCACAGCCATCAGCATCCTCCTCCACAACCCAAAGGTAAACGTGATGCCAAGAGCAACGGGCAATAAAGAGCAGGAGAAACCGTGGCCATCACCTGCAGGAGCTGGGAAATAACAGGGAAATTCACTAATTAACATGATTGGGAAGACCTTCTTGCGGCCTTTCAGTACTTAGGGGGGACCTATAAGATGAGGACAGACGTTTTAGCAAGGCCTGTTGAGACAGAACAAGGGCTGATGGGTTTATGCTAAAAAAAGGGAGATTCAGACTGGAGAGAAGGAGATTTTTTTACAACGAAGGCGATGAGACCCTGGCCCAGGCTTCCCAGAGGGGTGGGAGATGCCACATCCCTGGAACCATTCCAGGACAGGTTGTCTGGGGCTCTGAGCAACCTGCTCTAGTTGCAGATGTCCCTGCTGACTGGAGGGGGGTTGGACTGGATGACCTTTAAAGGTCACTTCCAGCCCAAGCCATTCTCTGATTACTTTTTTCTGCTTCTTTTAGTTATTTAGCAGCAAGCAAACCAGACTCCCCCAAAGTTGCTCCATCCTACGAACACCTGAAACTGAGCACCCGGAGGGAACAGCTCTGCCTCCTCCACAAGCACCTTTCCCTGCACCAGCTGGGGCTGGCAAGCAGCCGTGCCTCAGCCGACCGGGATGGCTGCAGCCTCTCCAGCCATTTGCTCAGGGCCAGAGACGCCGATGGCCGGGGGCCGGCGCACAATGGCTGGGAAGATCGTGCAGCCCTGCTGAAGCTCCCTGCTGCCATGGTGTACGTGAGGGACCAGCACCTGGAGGAGAAGCTGCACCTCCTCAAGCAGAGGGAGCGGCTGCAGCAGTTCCTCATGCAGCAGTGCCAGGCGAGGCAGCGGGCAGGTGGAGACCTGAAGCCCACATCTGAGGAGAGGCCTCTCTCCCCATGGCCAAGCATCGTGCTGAGATGCAAAGAGGAAAAGTCCTTCCTGGAGGACACTGCAGATGGGAAGGAAGAGAAGGAGCTTTGGCTGAGCGAGGACAGCTCTGAGCTCAGAGAAAAGGTGAAGGTGGCAAGGGATGATGGTGCAGATGCACCACTGGATCTGTCAGACTCCAGCCGTGGCAGGGAGTCAGGCTGGCACAACCGGCGGGAGCTGCAGGGAGCTGGCAGCCCGCGGCAGAGCCCTGCTGTGCCAGCAGCCCATGGCCCCTGCAGGAGGCATGGGGCAGAGCAGGATGACTTCAGCTTCCACCACTGTGTGTCCAAAGCCACCCGGACACTGCCTGCTGCTGCTGACAAAGAAGAGCAGGAGGAGGAGGAAAATGGAACTGTGGTGAGTACAACTCATGTTGGCATGAAAATGAAACTGTAGTCCCTTCTCCCTGGCTGTCTGGCACTGGTGCTGGCACCATTATAAGCATTATTAATGCCCCGTGGGAGGATGGCTTTGCTGCATGGGAAGGGAACTTGGACGTATTTGCACACAGCAAAGCCACAGCCATTCAGCCCTGGCCCTCGTTCCTCATGTCCCCTCCTCTCCAGTGCCCAGCTGGGGTTTCCAGCTGGGTCCAAAGCCAGGCAGCACCTGTGCCCCATCTCACATGCTATGAAGACATTGAAACACCTCTGTGACACTTGTTCCCACGGGTCTCACTGTCATCGTGAGGGGCTGGGTTGGTTCTTCCCTCCTGCCTGGTGAAGGCAGCAGTTGTGTTCCTTGTATCCTGCAGCTGAGGCTCTCACGGGCACATCCAACAAACAGCTCCACACCAAGTGACCCTGAGGCTCTTCCGGAGACTGGGCTGAGGTTGGCTGTCGCTGCACAGAAGGGAGAAGCAGGTAAAAAGCCTCAGGCAAATGTGATATTTGAGAAGGCAAAAGGTGTGTTCTGATGAAGGTACCTTAAGCTAGGAGCTCTCTGTGTTGGCTTCTGCAGCACCTGCAATCCCCATCGACCAAACAAATAGTGAAGCAGGACACCCTTCCATGGACCCAAGGTGCTTCTGGATCCCAGTTCTTCTGGATCACTGAGGGAACTCTGAGTGTCACATTTCTGTCCTTAAGGGCTCAATTTTCAGCCCTAGAGATGCCCAAACTTCAGACTCTATCTATAGGGAGAAAATAAGCCCAGCTGTTCTAGAGAAGACCCCAGTATCTCTGCCCAGCACAGTCCAGGAGCCACTCATTGGGTGCCCTTACACAGCCTGCAGAATATTCTGTACTGTTCTGGGTGGCACAATGTTCTCCAGGAGCTAAAGAGGTTGGTTTAGCACCAATCCACTGGCAAAACCTACTGGAATGGGCTGCCTGGGGAGGTGGTGGAGTCACCATCCCTGGAAGTGTTTAAGAGGAGGCTGGAGAAGGCACTTAGTGCCATGGCTTAGTTAATTAGAAGGGTTAGGTGATAGGTTGGACTCACTGATCCTAGAGGTCTTCTCCAACCTGGTTAATTCTGTGATTCTGTGGTGAGCCATGACAAAGCAACGTTGTTGTTCCAACATTACTCACCCCTCTCAGGGAAGCAGCAGCTCAGAAGTCACCCCAGCACAGATGGGGAAAATACAAGAGAATATCACTGGAAAACTCATCCTTGCCTGTGCACCCTTTCTCCAATGCCCTGTACCAGCACAGCTTGTAGGGCTGAGAACGGAGAGATGCTGGTACCTGCGGCAAGTAGGACAGGATGCTCTCCTCTCTCTCCCTGCCCCATTCCCCAGGAAAACCCTTTCCATTCCCAAACCCAGCAGTGCCCTTAGTCTGAGGACACATAGTGCTTTCTCCCTGCCCAAATAGCAGAGGATGTGGGTGCCAGGTTTGCTGGGGTGGGTGGGAGGCAGCAGCCATGGGCAGCAGAGCAGAAAGCACGTCTGCTGGGAGCTGCTCTGTACCAGCCTTACCGGCTGGGCCAGAAAGTTGAGCTCTCCTGGATTAGTTGGTCTGGGCGTGTCAGAGCGGTTTGGGAACACTCTCCAGAGCAGGATTTTGCACAGTGGGA
>VWYK01018298.1:34163-45629 GCA_013399775.1 Semnornis frantzii | reverse complement strand
AGCTGGGGGGTGGGGGTTTAGTCCTCTATGATTTACATGCTAAGGAGATAGCATCATAGCAGAAGAATTTCAGCTGATTACTTTCTGGGTGTGGGAATGCAGGGCTTTCTTCAGTTCTCACCTTCAGGTTGACACGAAGCCCAGGAAACAATGCACAAACTCTCCTGCACTTACTAGTGAACTTTAACCCTGGAAGGATAACGTGAGGACAGGATCAGGATACAGGGGCCCTGCCCAAAAGCAGCAGCACTTGCTTTCCCAACCAGGTAGGGGCAGCAAGGGAGGCTGCCCTGTCCACAGTCCCACCCTGGCTAGACCTGGGTGTCAGGAGCAAGAAGAGCTGATGTCCTGGAATGCTCTCAGAAAAGGGCACAGCTCTGTGCTCAGACCTTCTGGTGACCAGTGTGGGTGTGCCACTGTGGGTGCAGACAGGGTGATGCCACCGCCAGCAAGGCTCAGCCTCCGGTTAGGCAGTTCTGTGCAAAGGTCTGGGACCTGATGTGACCAGGTAATGTGGCTGTGGTTGTGTAGCCTTGGGACCTGTGTGCAGCAAAACCCTTCTGCTGGGCAGAGAAGCAGCTCCTCAGCGCTTCCTTCCTCTGCTCCTCAGCACACATTGTCTGCCAAGAGCCACAGACCAGCACCAGCAGCAAAATTCAGGATGGTCCTTTATGGCCTTTGACCCAGACAACCATCTCATCTGGGCCTCAATCAGGAAGCTGCAGTCTGGGCTTTTAAACACCACTCAGATTCCCAGCCTGCACCTGTCATGGACTTGAAGCAGAACTTGTGATCTTGGGGTACCAGACTCCTGTGGATACAGCTTTACTGGGAGCTGGTTCCCAACAAAGTCCTGCTGGGTCTCCCATAAATATTCATTTCAAGTCAGGTAGCTCACAGTGCCTATGCTCTGCAGCACAGTTTATTGCTGAAGCTGTTTTCTGCCTCGATGGCTCTCAGAGCCCAGCCCAGAGGCTCTGCATCTGCTCATGGGCTTGTTGGGCTACCTGCCAGCCAAAACCCCTTCCTTTTGTGTTTCCTTAGATGATGAGGACACTGAATCTGGGAAGCAGGAATCTGATGAGCCAGACACGACGGACAGTGAGGTTTGTTTGCTCTCCTGGGTCCGTTATCTTGGGCTGTTGGGTTCAAGAGGTGTAAGACAGGTTGTCCCTGCCTGAGTTCACTCCAGGAGGTGATGTGTCTTCCTACACAAGCTGTCAAACCCCATTCCCAGAGTTACCCAATTTGATGCTGAGGGATAGAGATATCCTTCTTCCCATCTATTCAGGATAACAGCATTTGTCACTGCTTTGTAGCCAATGGTCACAAAGGTCCCCAGCAATGCTGCTGGACCATCAGCCCTCTGAGAAAGTGAGGATGGTTTGTAGACTGCCTTGTCTTCTCACTGATGTAGGTGGCTGCCCCATATGAAGATGATATCCTACAAGAAGCCCAGACTGATGGGAAATATTTTTGCACCAAAGACAAAGCTCAGGTGCTGCAGAAGAAGAGAAAAAGAGGACAGGATCCCTGGACAAAAGGTAGGAAAGAGGAGTTCCTGAGGCATCAGCTCAGGGCTATAACTTCTGCTGCTTCCTGAGGGGCTCCTGTGAGAAATGCCCAGGGGCACCAGCTGCTTTCCCTGCAGCAGAGAGGAGGGTGCTCGCCCACCGAGCGCACACCAAGCTGCAAACAGATGTTTGCCCAAGGTGACAGAGTGGAGTCCTTCATTTCCCTGCAATAAGACATGCTGCACCATGCTTTGGCATGCTTCTTGAGCCAGAAGAGCTCCTGCTAATGGTTAGCCAGAGAAGCCTGAGCAGGGTGGCCAGAAGAGCACTCCCCACACCTAAGCTAACAGGGCTACGACCCTCGTGTTTACTTAGCAGGTCAGGGGGGTGGTGGCTGGAGAAGTCCAAATTCCCAGAGGTGAGTTATTGATGTTCAGAGAAAGGTTTCTGCCAACTCTGTTGATCTTCCAGCATGGCTGTAGAGGTTTCCCTGCTGACAAAGGAATGTGTTGTACTCATGTCTCCTACAGGTGAATAAGCAGAACACTGTTCCTGATAAGAGCAAGGATAAGACAGTGTGTCTGTCAAGCCTTAAAAATTGTTCTGTCAGAAACCCCTGCTGTAAAAGAACCCCTTTGTACCACCTGTAAAGACAGGAAAGGGTTGAGCCAACTGTAAACTTTGAGAGAGGTGTTGTTTAAGCATGAATCATAGAATGGTTTGGGCTGAAAGGACCTTTAAAGGTCATCCAGTCCAACCCCCTGCACTCAGCAGGGACATCTGCAACTACATCAGGTTACTCAGAGTCCCAAACAACCTGACCCTGAATGGTTCCAGAGATGAAACATCTCCCATCTCTCTGGCCAACCTGGGCCAGGATTTCACCACCCAGAGTGTAAAAATCTTCTTCCTTCTTTCTATTCTGAATCTTCCTCTTTTCTTTTAAACTTTGTCCTGTCACAGCAAGCCCTGCTAAAAACCACGTCCCTATCTTTCTTATTGGCCCCTTCAAGCACTGAAAGGCCACCAAAACAAAACCCAGACCCTCCTCTTCTCTAGGTGCCTACAGTGGGTACCATCCAGAACTAGATAGATATGTCTCAAGTGAGGGCTGGACGTGGTTGTGGCAGGAGTGGGGTGATGGAGAGGCATAAACTCTCTCTCAGCATGTGGTGTGTGCCAAGTACCAGACTGAAGGGGGACCCTCTCAGAAACATTCCTGCACCAGGTGAGTTCTCTGCCCATTTCGTCTGCTTCGTGTCTTTCCAGGGTCACAGAAGTCTCCTCCAGGTACCTGTGCAGCTCTTGTGTGAGAGGAGCTTCTCTTCATCCTTCCTTTGCTGAGCTTTGCTTCCTCATGTGCCATCCCTATTTTGGGATGAAGCCATACTGACCTCATTACTTGTAAATCCATTGCTCTGTGGTTAACTCCCCTGGTCATCTTGCTGTTCACAGGGGCTAGGAAGTCCATGAGAGGAAGAAAGAAAGTCAAAGTGGAGCAGTGCTCAGCAGGGATCATGAAGGAACCAGAGGACTGCTCCACTTCTCATAACACCACCTCTGAGGAGAGCTAGCAGCAGGGTAGGATGAGAAGGAACAAAAACTCTGCAGACCAAAGAAGAGGGCTTGGAGACCTCAGCATCCCACCCATGCTGGGAGAGCAACTCCTCCTGCTGTGCTGGGCCAGACAGAGGGCAATTCATAAGGACTCATTAATGAGTAGAACAACCTGAAAATCCTCACTTGGTGCCCCACGAGAGCCTGGTCAAAGAAGATCCCTGCAGGTGATATCTGGAGCAGTCAGATCACTGCTGGTGGAGCACATTGAATGGCACCAGCCCTGCACCTGAGCAGACCTTCTGACTGGTGTTGGAAGAGGAGACACCCTCATTGCTGCACTCACCCCGGGTCAGGACCATGTCCTTCCCTGGGATTTCATGCAAGGTGAATGGATTACCCAGACCCTCACCCCACATACGATGCTCCTGGTGGCTGGCTGGAGGGGAGTGACCAAGCTAAACAAACCTTCATTGATTAAATCCCTAGCCAGGTTTCATACATGTGTGGATAACCCAGAGAAAGCCTGGTCTATTGTTTTCCTTTCTAGTGAAGTGAGGAGCAGGCAGATCTGTGGACAGATGGGACATGTCACTGGAGAGGGCAGGGAGAAGAGCAGGGGAAGGGAGGGCTTGCGTGCCACCTCTCTCCAAGGTGTCCTGCATGGCTGGAAAAGGCAGCTGTGTGAGACTCAGCTGTGGCTCTCAGCAGAGCAGCAGCTCAGCATTCCACACTGACCTTGGCAGGGTTGCCTGGAGCTTCTTTTCATGTGGATAAACTGCTCTTAAACTTTTTCTTTTTTTTTTTTTTTTTTCTGGTGTGTCAAGTGAGAGCATCAAGGCTCTCTAGCTGGAGAAGGGCTGCAGTGAGCATCCCTGAAGCCATGACCTTGTACCATGAGTCAGTCTGGGTTATTAATGGTACATATGTGGAGAACGGTGTCCAAATGAAGGGAGACCAGAAGAGAAGTTCCAGAGAGGGTACTTCCCCTCTCTGATCTACCATGATTGCCTTCATCTGCACCTATTTCTATTTAAATGTGGCTTTGTTTGCCCATTCACAGGATTGGAAGGCAAAGAGCAGCAAGCCAAGTGCCTAGCCTGTCAAGAGCATCTTTTCTGCACATCTCACAGCATGTTCCCACCTCCTCAGCAGAAAAAATAATCCTACCCCAAACAGCTTCAAGGAAGTAGGGTTGAGGAGCTGGGCTTTTTCTGGGATAGATGTACTGTGGATAGTGGGTCCAGCTGCTCCCTCATGCTCTGTGCTGAGGAGCAAAGTCATACAGTCATAGAATGATTTGGGTTGGAAGTGGCCTTTAAAGGTCAACTAGTCCAACCTCTGTGCTGTGGGCAGGAACAAACTCGAGCAAGCATCAGCTTGTGAGTTATCCACCAGCAGCAGAGAATGTCCTGGTGGTCTGCACTCAGAAATGCTTGGGATGTGCAGGCTGTGAAGTGGTAGTGGGTCTAACAGAGAAAACAACTCCTCCAGCACCAGCTGCCCCATTCCTGGAAACATTCCAGGTCAGGCTGTCTGAGCAACCTGTTCTAGCTGCAGAGATCCCTGCTCAGTGTAGGAGGGTTGGACTAGACGAGCTTTAAAATGTCCCTTCCCACCCAAACCATTCTGTGGTTCCCCTGAGGACCACCTCAGCCCGCGTAATGTTCATCTCTCGTTTTGCACTTCAGTGCTGTGATGTGGACATGGAGCACAGGAGTGGGCACAAGGAGGGGATGGGCATCTGCAGGGTGCAAGGTTGTTAATTTGTCCCAGCTCAAACCGTTCAGATGACAGCTATGGAAAGTGGATCAGGGCCACGACTGCCACCTTCCCTTTTCAGTCCCAAGCAGCCAGCACCGTCTGTCCCTTGCTTGGACTGACTTGCAGGGGGCAGCAATTCCCAGAACAGCTCTGAACACACATGGAGAGCTGGATAGATCTGCCTGGTAATAACGCCCCACCCAGGGGAAAAAAAATAAAAAGAAATCTTGGAATGCCATGAAGAGGCCACTCAGACTGCAGGGACGCAGCCTGGGATCAGGAGAACTGAAAAAGGGAGGGGACTTGTATGTGACTATAAAATAATCTCCCTATGATGAACCCTTGATAAGAAAATGTGCAGAAGCCCTGCCAAAAATAAGGAACTCCTCAATTTCTGTTTTTTCCAAAGAGATTTTCTTTCCTTGCCCTACAAAATTCACCTTCACTTAATGGACTTTTCTGTTGTTCCTTGCCTTTTTCCAGCAGGCATTTTCAGCTGGTGTCCTGTATCTTCATGCAGGATGTGTTTGAGGAGCTGGCAGGGACAACTCAAAACCATAAAATCAAAACAAGACAAAAAAAGTTTTGTCAGCTCTCAGCAAAGTGCTGAAGAGAAATAAAGTTTATACGCCGCGTTTCGCCCTGCCTTGGAAACTCTGCTCCCACCCAGTCCCTGGCTTGATGTCACCTGCCCCACCCATGTTCCAGAAACATGGATAATTGCTGAAGGCCATTAATTCTTGTAATTATGCTTGTCAGTCTTTTGTCCAAGTCGTTTTTGACAGATAAGTGTATGTATTGATTTGGTGACACATAGGCAGCCTCAGACTTGAACTGTTCTGCTAGAAGGAAGAAATCTGAGACCTGCAAAGAGATCTGGAGCTACACAGAGAAGTTTTTCCTGGGCAGGTTCGGTTCTGCTCAAGGTGAGGTGTTTGCAGGAGCACACAGAATCACAGAATTGCCTAGATTAGAAAAGACCTTCAAGTCCAAACATTGGTGAGACACTGGCACAGGTTGCCCAGGGAGGTTGTGGCTGCTCTCTCCCTGGAGGTGTTCAAGGCCAGGTTGGAGGAGGCCTTGAGTGACCTGTACTAGTGAGAGGTGTCCCTGCCTATGGCAGGGGGGTGGAACTAGATGATCCTTGGGGTCCCTTCCAACCTTATACCATTCTAAGATCCTATGATTAGCCTGGCATTGACAAGTACTCCCAGGCTGAGCAGCATCCAGCCCCACAGGCTGATCCTGACTTCCCTGAGAACACAGCAGCCTTTCCATAACTTCACTGGAGTTTGGCTCCAAGGGGGCTCTGTGCACCAGTTTTTGCTTTTTGCAGGGTTCAACTGGTTTGGTTGCCACATTTCCATTCATCACAAGAAGGACATTTTACACAACAATCTCAAAAAAAACCCCACTGGAATTACCCTTAGAGTGCATGAGTTCCCACCCACAGAGCAATAAAGCAGAAGAGAAGCTGTCCTATGATCAGATCAGTCCTTTGGGGAGACAGGCAGCTCCCATTTGGTTTGTTTAGACAAATCATAGCTCTGATGTCATCAGTGATGCAATGCAGGCCGGACAACTGGGGCAGTGAACTGGTTTCCCAGAGAGATGGGTTCAGAGCCCAGCCTGAGTTTGCTCAGGTCAGGAGCTATTTGAAACTGCCCATGAATCTGGAAGAGATGTGGCACAGGTATCTCTATTCACTCTGTCCATCCAAACTTGCAACAAGTGGTTCTGTTGATGCCCATCATGCAAAACAGTTCTGCTAACAGATCACCACAACTCTTCTGCTTCCTGATTCTTCAGTATCTGTTACCTGCTGAATCATTCTCCCAGTACTGAACACTGCTCTCAGCTTGCAGAGCCACCCTGGTCCTCCCTGTGCCTCCCACACAGCCCAGCAGTAAAGTGACATTTTCAGTGACTCTTGATTTGTAAATTTCCTAAGAAATAAGTTTGTGCAAGTCTAGCCATGAGTATAAATTTCCATCTCAGGAAAAAACCTCCTGCCACCATACAAAGGTTCCTCTGTTGCATGCGTGATGAAGATGATGTCATGCAGGGAAGAGGGAAGTCTGATGAGCTCAAAGCAAAAGGGAACTGTGCTAGAGATGTGGCTGGTTGCAAGGCAGGAACAAAAAGCATCACAGAGAAAGAGAGATCAGATTCTGCCCCCTTACAGTATTCCATGGTGGTACTGCCTCTATACAATAAATATTTTGAAGGTGGCTTCATTCATGACCTTTTCGTGAGACTGAGCACCACCTTCTCTGCAGTGAAATCCTATCAACCAAGATCTGATCAGTCAGTAATGCCCATTTATAGTGATGGCTTTGGAAACACAGCTTCACTCCCCAGTTCACCACAGGAAAACTCATTCCAGGCGTTACTGAAGTCTTGTTTAAGTCCTCTTTTGGGAATTTAAGTGGACTGTGCACTTCTTGCAGGTCCTTCCCAAGGTCAGATGCACCAAGGCAGCCTCACATGCAGCTCTGCAGGGCACAGCTGAGAGTTTGGAGTAGGCAGGGAAAACTTAAGTGTTCAAAACAGAGCACAAGGACAAGGCTTTACACCTTTGAAAGGAGGCTGTGAAGTTGTTGATAGGCTTAGCAAGTCCAGCATGCAGTGGTGGTTCTCGGGAAGGAAAGATTCAGGGAGTTGCTTTGCTCCTTTACCTCAAGCAAAGTTTATTACAGGAATTTTTGAGCTGAAATGCATGTTGCTTCTGCATCCCTTGGGCATCACAGATTTTTTACTCTGCCTTGAACATTGTTGTCAACCCTTGGAGAGTTCCTCAGTTCCATACTCCCTGTTCTTACCAAACTTGCTGCCCAATGTACTGATCTCCAGTGGGACCTGTCAAGAAAACACATTGTGCAAGATCCTCCCGTGAAGATTATTGATCAATAACTGCATGTAGAGCAGTGGTTCAGGGAGAGGGTTTGATTCATTCATTCACAAATCCTCATGCAATCACCACATGCATTTTTCATGACCCAAGCACACAGCACCCCTGAGCACAGAGCTCCATGATTAAATCCATTGGCTCCATGAGCTTCACACCCTTGGTGTCACGCAGGAGAGCCTGAGACACTTTGCAAGGCATAGTGTTCAGCACAGAGGTCTGTTGGCAGTGTTTGCCTCCTGGGGCTCAGCATGTAATTTTGCTGCAACTTGAAATGTGCAGTGAGAGCAGAGGATTGCATCACCCATGGAGGGTGAGCACCCAGGAGTCCAGAGGACATGGTCACCTCACTCCAGCAACAGTAGGGACAAACCAGGACTCCCAACTGCAGCTACCTGGAGGCAGATTGAAACTGCTGCAGGTTGCATGGTCAATATAGTGCTGGGGCCAACAGCTTGAGCCAATGCTAAGGTGCAGGAGAGGAGCCATGAAGATGGATGTGCCAGCAGGGAGCAGGAGTGGTCCAACGTGTGAATGCAGTTAGGCAGCACTTCGTCATTTCTTAAGCACACAACACATGTAGGGAATGGTACCTCCAGGAATTTTCTGGGGTATGCTAAAAAGGAGGGGGAAGGTGAGCTCAGGAGAATTCATAGTCCTCAAAAGCTCAGTGACTGGTCTTTAGATTGATGTGGTGAGTGTGAAGCTTAGCTCCAAAGAGTCCTGGTTCCCCCTGGGTGTGTTGATTGAAGGAGAGAATTATAGAGTTGAACTGTGATAGCATCCTTGGGACAAAGTCCTTGGAATAGAGCCTGTTCAGGAAGGGAACAGCTCTGGGTGAACATAGCACTTACTCATTATCCTCCCTGACTTCTAAAGATCACCCTGGCTCCCTGTGAGGCCTGTTGGATCCTCATTCACTCCCTATGTAGGGTGCAGAAATCTGGACAGAAATTTCTGATGCCTTATCTTAATACTAGGAGTTCCTCCAACTAGAAGGCTGTTCTTCTGGTTCCCAGCCTAAATATATTCATGACCTGTTTATCTTTACTTGGTTTTGGGCCATGATTTTGCAGAAAAATGTAACACCCAGCCCACATATGTACTTAAAAATGCTGTCTCATATCAGATGCTTAGACCAAATCCTGCAGTTCTTGCACACAGAAAATTCTTGGTGACTTTGGTGGCTCCACTCTCTGTGTAATATTGAAATAAAGACTTCCAGGCTTGGCCTGCTCCACACCAGCTCTTTATTCAACAAACCCTGACTGCTCAGACATGTCCACACCACCCAGGAATTCCTTCAAGGTAGAGCTGGATGAGTATAAGTTGAGTATTGAAGATTTCAGAGTAATGCTTTACATTTGGGGAATGACACTGTTGTGAATGCAAACCCACCTGCATTCCAGTCTGTCCAGGGGGTTTCCAGCGGTTAAGGTTGGAATGTGCTTCAGCCCAGACCTTGAAGCTGCTGTGCAGCAGCACCACAATGAGCCCAGCCTTTCTCCTTTTCATCCCTGTATATGAATTAGGAGCATCTCCAGTCAAAATGGAGCTTGGGCACTGCCACAGGGATTCCCTCAGTGCAGGAAACAGGGAGAAGAGGTTGCTTGGGGTTGCACCCAATTGCTGCCATTTGTGGAACTGATGCTGCTGTGCCACCTGTCAGTTTTAGCATCAGATTTCTGGGAACACAGCAACATGCCCACTGAACTCGCACACTGGGAGCCAGTTTGCCTGTCAGATGCAGTTGAGAGCTCCCCAGCAATAACAGCAGAGACATTCAGACCGCTAAATTCAGCTTTGATGTTAGCAACCCACTGAGTTATGGAGGCTGGCTCCCTCCTTCTTCATCCTGCATTGACTCAGTGGGAAAATTTGCATCCTACAGAGGTTTTTACAAGGAGAGAATGAAAAAAAAAAAATTAAAGTGTTTGCTACAATCCAATCTCGGGTTCTAGAGACTTGTTCTCAGCAAGCCTAGCTGGGTTTCCATGCCCATTTATCCCTTGGCTTATTTGATGAGCTTGCCAGCAGGAAGGATTTTCATTCCTTTTTATCACAAATTACTTTTTTCCTCAGCTGTGATCAGAGATGATGCTGCCAAATAATTTAGGCTCAAAATCTGACCTAGATTGAATAGCAGAAGATACTGAAGGATGTTCTTGGGAATTTAAAGTGGAGAGTTTATATTTCACTGTATGCTTTTTTAAAATGGAAGCCTACAAGAAAACATTGTCTTGTATTTCCTATCCTAATCCTATTATTATTATTAAATGCTATTAGTGCTGTAAGACAAGTGTTGCTGCCCCACTTGCAATGGTATACAAAAAAGGATCTTATGAAACAGATATCTGAAAACACATAGAACCTGTGTGTGTTTTATAGGACAGCTTCAAAATCTATCTTTTATTCAGTGCCCATATTTCAGGTCACATCATCAGACATCACTCTGATTGCTGGTGTAAACTCCAAGCAATATTAAGGGCTGTCATGTCGCTTCTTTAAACATACTTGGCACAAGCATTTACCGTTCTGGGGGTCCACTGTTGCAAATACACAAATACCTGCTTAATTGTAACACCTCAGTAGTTCCTCATTAATGGTAAATTTGGGCAATTTGTCCATTGGCAAAATCCCTCTTGGGAGAATAAGCTGCTTTGGAGCATGTGAGTTGGGAAGCATAGAGGCTGCCAGCACCCACACGCCGATGCTCACAGCACCCAGCAAAGCTCCTAAGCTTCCTCTGCCAGGCCTAATTGCGTGGACATCGTCAGTACACATCAATGTCCTCCGAGGGCAGCAGGAAGGGCAGAGCTCTCTCAGTTGGCAAGCAGTCAGAGCATCATCCTGGGATGTGGCAGAGAGCAGCTCAAGTGCCTGAGGGGTGTGTTTATTTAGTGCTGTATAAACACACCAGGCCAGGAAGAGTCATGCTGTGCAGAAATGCCTTGAGTCACTTGTTGGGCATAAATATTAAGTTTATGCTCTTCCAAATCTGTGTCTGCCCTGTCTATATATGTCCCATGATCAGCACTGCCTCAGATTTGCATCAGGGACTGGAAGGAGTGAGGATTCATCCCTTCACAGGGGCTGCTGGTGAGTCTCAAGATCGGGCATGGGGATCCATGCCAAGACCCTTGGGGCTGGCAGGTTGAGGTCCACGCCAGGCTGTTGGACTGAAAAAAGATGAGAAACCTCTTGCAGGAGCAGTCTGAGGCACACAGCCAGTAGCTGATGATTTTAGACGTGCCCCCAGCCTGCAAGAAAGCCAGGAGGCCTTCGGACTGGGCAACCAGCAGAGTCACTTGAGGGTTCAGGGAGGCAGATGGGGACAGTTGGATGGGGACACGATGGGCTCGTGGTTGTTTTAGGGAAGCAATTGAAGTAGGAAGAGGTTGCCTGTGGGGAGAGGACCAGGGAGGGGTTTGCCGGTCCGCAGCTATTGGGGCAGCCCCAGCCTGCCGGGCGGGGGCACCACCGAGCCTCTTGTGCCAAAGGAGCCGGTAGCGCTCACCGGTGCTAGGACCCGGCAGAGGCCCACCGGCCGGCGCGGGAGGGCGGAGATACCCGTGATGAGCAAGCTGAGCCAATCAGCGCGGGGCAACCGCCGAGCTTATTTACATTCCGGCGCGACTCATCCAATCAGCGTGCGAGTTGTAGGCGCCGCTGCGCCCCCCGCCGGCCCAGCCTGGGCGGCCGAGGCGGTCGCGGCTCATTCGG
>VWYK01018298.1:4665-18780 GCA_013399775.1 Semnornis frantzii | reverse complement strand
CAGTGAGGGTGGTGAGACACTGGCACAGGTTGCCCAGGGAGGCTGTGGCTGCTACCTCCCTGGAGGTGTTCAAGGCCAGGTTGGAGGAGGTCTTGGGTGACCTGTGCTAGTGGGAGGTGTCCCTGCCTATGGCAGGGGGCTGGAACTAGATGATCCTTGAGGTCCCTTCCAGCCCTACCATTCTATGATTCTATAATATCCTTGGGGGTTTGTTAGTTGTATGCATCTCTGAAAGGCAGAAGATGCTTACATTTGCTACATCTGCAGCAAGGTTCTGATGGCTCTGCTATCCTGCTCTGAGGAGGTTAAATCATTCTCTTCTAACACCTTCTTTATCTAGCACATCAAGGTCAGAGGTGAGGAGGATTTAAAGAGAATGGCTTGGTTAAGCCAAACTCTTGACTCATAGTTGCTGGGTACAAGAGAAAGGGGAAGTTGCATTCATATTTATTATTAATAGATTTGTGAGGCTTCACTTAAATGTAAGATGTCATTTGCATCTTTTCACAAGGTTTATGTAAAAATTACATAAAGATAGATGTATATTTAAATGTTGGGATCTCCTTGAAGAGCTCCCAAGGTGAGGGCAGTTACTGAACATAGGGTTTTAATGCAGAACTTGGCTCGAAGGACCTAGAGTGTCAGACTGAAACACCTGCTTTTGTGCTGCTGTCAGAAAACAGACAATCTAAGCAGTGTCTTTGTAACTTACAGAGCAATTTAAAAGGACTTCTGTGTTCACATTGCATAAAAAGCTGTTTTGTAACTTCTGAATCTTACTTCTTATCCTGATCTTTTCCTATCTGCTTACAGGATAGTGTTAATCTGTGCTAAAAGAACACTGTGTGTGGCTTTTTCTATCCTACCTTACGGGGAGAGTTTACGGATCAGGTGAGTCACCTTTGCCTGCTTTGAAATGTCTGGTCTATTGCTTGCAAAAGATCTTTTTAAGTGAGTATGATTGTTGTAGTTCTGCTGTTTGGAAGGACAAAAGCTTGCTATCACAGCTGTAATATCAGATACTGCCACAGCGTCCAAGTGTTCATTCAAATTCCAGGAGGAAATAAACCTAACAATAGTGGAAAAGACAGACTTTTCAGATGTTTGTTCCCATTTTCAAACACTGCAGTCCTGTGAAATCCCTGAAACCAACTTTGAACAAAGATGTATTTTGCTGTGGGAGATTTCCTGTGCTCTTAAAGTGGTCAGAAAGCAACTATCTTTAGTGCAACAATGATGTCAGCAAAAGCGGAGTGTCAGGGAAGGGTGCTGCTGCCTTTACGAAGCAAAGCTTCAAGGTTTGATGGTGAAGTTACACTTCAAGTTTAAGATGTTCTTCTGTTTTCCAGCTTTAAGCCATGAATGAGACTATTTGCAGTCTTTAGAAAAACAGAAACAATTTAGACTGACTGGAAGTGCTTTTAGTATTTGCATTGCTTTTTTGTTTATATATAACTGTCGGTATGATCGCTCATGAGAACCTGCTCACTGGGTCCTCCCACAGCTTTGCTCAGTCCCAAGTTGATTCTGTGAAGGTTTGTGATCTACAAATACACCATAGAAAATACTAGTTCTATTCTAATCCACTTGTGACAAAACAATGGTGGTGTCACTTCTGGCCTGTACTTAACTTATGGACAAAGGAAACGGATGTTTAGTGCTGGGAATTGTATTGTATGCAAATACACTTGGCATAAAAGAAGTCCATGAGAAAATATTCTCTCACCACATAGAAAAGCAGCAAGGCCACTGGAGTTATTTTAGAACAGTTCTGAGCACTCTGTGGTTCTGTAAGCTGGCAGGGCAGGTCTCCAACTGGAAGCTACTTTTTGACGTTGGGATATAGGTGACAAAAGCTGTGTGCTGCCATCGCTGATGCAGAGTTCTGCTGGCAGCCTTCATTCTTAATTTGTGCTGCTGTGGTTGGAGAAATTGCAACTGAAAGGCAAGTTTCTAATCCTGGAAGGCTAGCAATATAAATCTTGTTTGCTGTTAAGTGTTTGGGCATTGCTCCTTATATGGAGTGGTCTTAGCAGAAAGACCCTTTTAAAAAACCCAATTTAATTTTGATAGGTGTATTGGTAGAGATTTGATTTACAGTGAGATGAAACCTGGTTCTTCAGTTGCTGAACATCTCCATGTTTTGAAAAGAGCAGTTATAAATAAATGCTTTCTTGGAGGTGGGATTGAGGCATTGCTATATTACCACATATGAGACCTCTGACTTGGTGGTGCTGCTGGATGGATCTGCTCTATATCTTAGAGGAAGCTGGGTTTGGGCAGCACTTTTTAATAGTTCACTTTCTTCTCTTCATTTAGTGATCTAAAAATGGAAGGACAGAAGCAGCGACATCCTTCTGGGGGAGTTTCAGTCTCCACTGAGATGGTGCTTGGACTGGAAGGGGTAGAGCTAGGTGCTGATGGCAAGGTAAGGAAGTATTTTATTTGGATGGGGGAGGTTGTCTCTTGTAATACCATTGACCAAACCACTGACTGGAGCAGAGGCCAGCAGATAGGTAAGATGACTGCAGGACCTTTCAATGCTGGGGCAAATCACTTAATTTATGCAGTGGCTTTCCATCCATAAAGTGAAAGCTGTGACTTTTCAGAGCAATGGAATCTGGTTTAGGTCTTTAATTTGAAATGTCTGACTCCTGATAAAGCCTCTTCTGAGGAGGCTGTTGAAGCCTGTGACCATTACTGCCTCTGTTTCTGAAGAATTGATTTGACTGATGCCTCTGGCAACATGAGTGATATTTTGATAGAAGTATGGATGAGATTTATAGCTCAGATTTATAGATTATATAGTGCCAGAATTTCAACTGATGTATTTTTTCCCCTTTCTTTGCCACCCCATCAAATCTTCCACAACCCTTCCATACTGAAGTTGTGGAAGCAGAAGATATTCCTCATCTAATATTTTCCCATTTCTCCTGTCTCCCAATTTCAAGATCCCTACTCCCAAAAACAAACACTGGGAAACTCATGATTCAGAAAATCCTTGGTGTCTGTAAATGAACTTTTCAGTAAATGTTCCTCTGTAGCTAGTACAACTTTTCTCTTCCAGGTTGTGTCCTATGCAAAATTCTTGTATCCCACCAATGCCCTGGTTGTGCGCAAGCCTGACAGCCACAGTGCTGTGCCCTTGTGTCGAGCCACTGCTTCACGGAGTCTTCCTGCATCGAGATACAAACCTGTGGCAGCAAAATCCTTACCAGCAGGAACAGACCTTGGTAAGGACAGCTCTTAACTTTTGTCATTACTTCTGCACACAGCTGAAAAGCATGGAAGGAATATACATTGCCTGAAACTATTGCAAAGTGTAAGGTGCATTTTGGGATGGATGTGCTGCAGCGGCAGGAGCTTGGGTTTAGCACAGCCTAGTAGAGAAGGCTCATTAATCAAGTCTAAGTGAGGAGCCTTAGGACTGACACTTGCAGGTATTCCTTACATCCTCTGTGTAACTGAGCTACTTCTCTTTATGCAACTCAAGGAGCACAAAGCATTGAATCATTAAAGTTGGAAAAGACTTCAAGATCACTGAGTCCAACCTTTAACCCTACTCTACCAAGTCTGCTACCAAGCCATATCCCAAATCACCACATCTATGTGGCTTTTAAACACAGGATCATCGATTAGTTTAGTGGAAAAAGACCTCTAAGGTTGAGTCCCACCACCAACCTAACCATTAAACCATGTCCCAAAGTGCCATGTCCACACGTTTCTTGAACACCTCCAGGGAAGGTGACTCCTCCTTCCTGGGCAGCCTGTTCCAACACCTGACCCACTCTTTCAGTAAAGAAATTTTTCCTAATATCCAATTTAAACCTTCTCTGGCACAATTTTAGTTCATTTCCACTCATTCCATCACCTGATACTAGAGAGATCAACCCCCACCTCAATACAGCCACATTTCAGGGAGCTGTAGAGGTCAATGAGGCCTCCACAAGAAATGTCTGATGTACGTAGAGGTCTTCCTCGCCTTCTAACATGGGAGCAATGCGTAAGCCAAAGAGTTTGTGACAGCAGTTCCTTTTCTCGTGCAAAAGAGCAAACCTGACATCTGCTACCTACTAGTGTACAGACAAAAGTCTTGTGCAGTTGTTTTCTCTGCATATTTGTGGGTGACAAACTTAGTTTGCACTTACTCTAGTCTAAAATGGTGCATTGGGAACATGCTGGAGAAAGAGCTTTTGTGGGTTTTCAGTAATTCTAACTCCTCACCAGTACATTCTGAAGTGTCAGCAGGTGACTGGAGCTGCAGTTGACCTGTACTATGGAATCTGCCAAGATGTTTTGAGTTTGCTGTTGAAACACTTAAAACAGAAAATCTATAAGCTCTGCATCTTGTGACCCAATGTGATTTCCTCATTCCATTAGGAAGCGAAGTTGGGGAAGCTGCAGAGTATGATCCAAATCTTCTGGATGATCCTCAGTGGCCCTGTGGAAAACATAAACGTGTTCTCATCTTTGCCTCTTATATGGTGAGTTCTCTGCCAGCCTCGTGGCCAAGGATTCAGCAGGGCATTCACACTCAGCTGATTGAGGATCAACCTGTCACGTATCTCCATGTTGTCATTTGATTCTTGTAAGCAAACAGTTATTATTTTAAGACTTACAGTTGAAATTTAGTGCAGGACATTAGACAACTATTAAATTGTGAATAATAACACTCTGTTTTGCCTTTGCATTATTGTCTGTGGAAGATTTGTTTTTCTCTCAGTACTGTTCACAAAAGAAATGGTAAACTTTGCCTCTTTTATTTCAGACTACAGTCATAGAATATGTGAAACCTTCAGACCTTAAAAAGGATATGAACGAAACCTTTAGAGAGAAGTTTCCTCATATCAAGTTGACACTGAGCAAAATTAGGAGGTAAGAAACAAGCACTGAATAATCAGAACATCTACACTGTAAAAGTCTGCTTTCATCTTCCACTTGTATGGAGCAAATATTAGATCTATTAATAGTATAAATGATTAAACACTAATCTCTTGCTGCACACTTGAGCTGGCTGTAGGATGACAGCACCGTATGGGAATGTTTAGGGTGCTGAGAAAGGGCAACAGTTGGTTTTCATAGTTCCACCTAAAAGGGTTTTGTTCCACCAACTGTGGAGTTCTAACACTGATAGGCAATTAACAGTGATGCAGCATTAGCCTTGAAACAGATACTTGTAACCTGATTGTGTAGCTTCAGTGCAGTCCTGCTCTGCCTGGATTGTCTTTCTAGACCCTCAGGCTATTTTTGACTTTCAATTACCAGACTCACTGATCACCGTGGACAAGATTCTAGGATAAAGAAGAGTGTTAAGTCTGAGGAGTCTCAGTAAAGATAAGCATTTTATAAAGGCAGGACTGTGCTACACAGATTTCCTCATCCTCCATGAAGTGCGTGTGGCTGCTCATCAGCGAGATGTGCTGTTGTGCCTTCAGAGAGCTGTAATCCTGCTGGTATTACACAGTGATTACTGCAATCAGGGCCTTCTGAAGTAGCCAGCTTAAACACAATTCTGCTGAATCACCAGGGCTGTGGTACTCGCCTCCAAGTGGAAGTCTTGCACAGGCTGTGTTCTGCCACTGTCCTGCATACTTCTCTTTGCAGCTGTTTTTAAATAGTGTGTTCACACAAAGATGCTTTTGCAGGATGGAGGGCAGCCACGAGAGGTATCTCATGGTGAGTCTCCGTCTCTGGACACTTTTAAGGCCTGTCTGGATGTGTTCCTCTGTGACCTGAAATAGATCGTATGGTCCTGCTCTGGCAGAGGAGTTGGATTCAATGATCTCTTTGGGTCCCGTCCAACCCCTAACATCTTGTGATCCTGTGGAAAGCTAACTGTTGTAAAAGGAGGTGTGTAAACCAGTCTGCCTTCCTCCTCAGACCTGATTCTTCCACAAGGTGTGTCACAGACAGGTCTCTACACAGCAATTGCTGTCATCTGTGTGACTTTGATGTGGCGTTGTGTAGGTCAGAAAGGTTCGGTATGATATGAGTCATGAACTAGTTTGGGAGCCCAGAGGGAATCGTATGCCAATAGCCTGTTTGTGAGGCAGCAAAGCCTTTGACAGATGAGGAACTGTTCTTCCACAGCAGATGTTGTCAGCCAGGTTAAATCAGTTTGTGCATCAGCTCCAGCTTGCTGCCAACTGGACTTCTCCAGTCTAGGATAATACTTGTCATGGTTTTCCAAACAGGAGTCTTGCCCATATGCTCTTATGCATTCCCAGGCTGCAGTGTTTCTAGAGCATGTCTCAGGCTGTCACGTTTGAGAGGGTGTTCTTTTTCCTGTTCCCAGTTTGAAGAGAGAGATGCGGAACCTGAGTGAAGAGTGCAATCTGGAGCCCGTTACTGTCTCCATGGCTTATGTTTACTTCGAGAAGCTCGTCCTCCAAGGCAAACTCAACAAACAGAACCGCAAACTGTGTGCTGGTGCTTGCGTTCTGCTTGCAGCCAAGATCAGCAGTGATCTCAGGAAACATGAAGTTAAACACCTAATTGATGTAGGTACTCAGGTGTTGTCAAAACCTTCTTTCTAGCTCACAGAAATGAGACAAAGATTAAAACTGAGATTTTGCAGTGGTACACGCATTTAAGATCAGCTCTTTCAGTCTGTTTTAAGTCTCATTAGGGCTTTTCCATGGTTATTTAATTTGTATTTTTGGTTATAATTAAACTACTTGACTGGTGCAGTCTAATGTCCTACTGATCCTACAGTGAGGTTATTTTTGCACTTAGTTGCTCAGGCAAGCATATGGAACTCTCGTGTGGGTGTCCCAGCTGAGCTGATAAGCTGGTTTACTTGTCTGATTCCTGGTGCAATTCTGGCCAGGCATTGCTGACTCCTGTTTTATGCTGACTTTAACTCACAATGTGTTATCTTATGGATTAACTGATTCTTTCTCCCTTCTTTCATTTTAATTTTTGTAATAGAAACTAGAAGAGAGATTCAGATTCAACAGAAGAGATCTCATTGGTTTCGAATTCACCGTCCTTGTAGCTTTGGAACTGGCTCTTTATCTCCCTGAAAACCAAGTTTTACCTCATTACAGACGACTCACACAACAGTCTTAACCAAAGCTGCGCTCCAGCTGACAGCCAGTGGTGCTGGGAATCGCATTGCTGAAGGCTGCTGGTGAAGTTGCCACTGGCCTCTCCGTGCTGCTGTGTGCCCTGCCGAGGCTACAGCGAGTTGTGAAGTCGTTGGTGTGGTGTTAAACTGTTGAGGTGTGTTATGGACATGTGTGCCAAGTCTGGGGGATGGTACGAGAAGAGTTGTTGAACTTTATTTTCTTTTGGACATGTAAAGCACAAATATTCACCAGTCAGCTGTTGTAGCTGCTTATTATTCCTTATTTATCTTTTTGGTTTTCCTAAAACTGCTCTTCCCTATGACAAATACTATGGTATTGTTTCTTTTTTGTTTTAAAGCCTTTATTGTATTCCTTGAGACTAAAGGAAGCATCACTTCCATTCCAGTGCACCATAAAGTTCAGATGTTTCTAGGAATCTTCTCACATTTTTACATTACTGAAATGCATACTTTATTTTTTTAAAGATGTGCCTAAAACTGGCTGGTCTGGTACCAGTGCTTTTTAAGTTAGTTATGTTGTTTAGTGGGGAATCCTGAATTTGTATAGCCATTTATTCTTTACCTGCATTGGCCTTGCATAAAAAGGAGAACAATTCCAGTATATCTGCACTAAGGATACACAGGGCATCTATTCTCTCCTATACTCTAGACCTGTAAGTAGCAAGTTTGAAATTACTCCGTTCCAGTTTAGTTAACTATTAATACCTTAAAAATAGACATTTTATTTAAAGAGTGTTTGAAAATCTGTCATGAAGTACCACATGTTGAACAAGGTAACTGCAGCAAAGGGATTGCTGTCCTCATTCACACTTCAGTGGAGGATGAGCACATGACTACAAGCAATTTGCTGTCAAATGTATCTCTTATGACTTCATTTTGTTCTGGTGTTCTGTAGTCTGAAACAATCACCTTTACTACGACTGTATTATACGTGGTCTTACGTGCTCTGAGCAAATAACTTCAGTCAGTAGAGCTCCTGCTGCCAAACTAAGCCAATGAAAGCATGACCAATATGTAATATGCTACCTTTTTACTCTGTTCTTCCAAGCATTGCATCACTGTGATGGTCCTCATACAACTGGCATTGCACATCTGAACAGCCACTGAAGGGCTGGTGCCCAGCAGTGCTCTGATGCTTGCTCAGAGGTTAAATAACTTCTCTGCCCATTGGCTATTCTTTCTTTCTTTTTTAATATCCAAGTTGGGAACGAAGTCTCAGTTATATGTGGAACCTTCTGTGATACTGGCTCTTGGGTTTAATTTCTGAAGCAATATTATGATGCAAGTAACTGTGTCCATTTGCAAGGAACAGTACTGATGCTTGGCTAGTAGGACTGAGACATTTCTCATTTAAGTTTGACTCCTGAGTGAAATGCTAGACCTTGTACTGAGATAAGGGACCTGCTCTCTCATATGTAAAGTAATGTAAATTCCTGTTCCTTGTATTAAATGTTGGTTGTAGCCAAAACCAAAGCTGAATCTTTTTGCTTTTCAGCTGTGTTTTGTCTGAAGCAGTTTGGCTTCATTAGAATTGCAGCAAACTTTACTAGAGCTTCCCCAAGTGGGGCTCAAAGTGTGTTTTTTTCATAGATAATAATTACAATGACTATCCAATCTTTTGTAGCTGTGTTCAGCTGTATGTAGCTTCAAGTTATTTGTGTAAAATTTTAATATGCTTGTGATTTCTCTCTAACACAGAAGGATTTTCCACTCTCCATAAGTGAAGTGGTAGCTCCTGTTAGACAATAAGCTTGCCAGTTATCTTCCAAAAGGTCTTTAAAAAATTGCCTACTAGTTAAACTTTCTACTGAATATAACTGTCCTTGCATGCAAGAAATAGTGATCTACTCAACATCTAGTATATAATGAGCCTTCAAATTAGCAGACAGTGGTGAAGGCTTCTGAAGTAGTCCACCACTGCCTAAAGTCTTTAGGGGAGAGGACAGGGGTAGAACTGAGCAAAGAAAATTTCTCATGCAGTATCTCCAGAAGCAGTAAAAACACTTTGGTTAGTTTGAATGCAGTCAGAAAACGTCTTTCTCTGAGACTTCTTTGTTTAGTGTATAAAGAGCTTTCTGTAACAAAGTTTAGCTTTCCTTTATCACCATCAATGAAACCAATGCACTTTGGTTTGCAGCACTTTGCAGTCTCTATTCAGTGGAAGTTTGTCTAGTTGCAGTGGGCATTTGGGCTCTAGTTTCACTCCCACCTACAGTTTGATGTCATAAACAGGCAAGCTTTTGTTTTCTTTCAGAAGGACAAACCAGGATAAGAAGTAAATTACAGAATGCTGAATGTTGTCTAAAGGCTACTTTTTGTGTGCCCAGGCCAATTTTTCGGTGTTCTTGAGCTCAAGCTGTTTGGAGCAAAAATGACACAGTGAAGCCAGTACTGTGCTGATGTCTTTGCTGGAGTATGGGTTTGGGGCTGATGCTGCCCAGAGGCTTGTACATCAGTTCCTTGTGGGTACCTGTGCAGGAGCAGCCCTTCTGCAGATGCAGTCTCTGTGTATGTGTGTTGATTTCTGTTTCTGGACTGTAGCTTGCAGTCCTGCCTGGGAATATTCATCTTCTCACCTAAAAGCTGCCACCATGTGGCAAAGGACTATTACTGCGTAGTCCATTAATAAAGTAAAAAGAGGACCCAAGAGAATCCAGGGATCTGCCGGCTTTACATCCTCACAGCCCAACTCCTCTTGCTTTGGAGAGAAATGCCGGTTTACACCGAGGGGTCTAGTGCTGTGTTTGTGTAAAGATGCTGCTGGGCTGTCCCAGCAGGGAGAACTCTCTTGATAAGAGGCTGTACATTTTTTTATGTAAACAATACTGTTACAGTTATTTAAAAGTTTTAGTTGTAGCCTGTTCCTTTTTGTTGTTTTTTTTTTCTTCCCCCATGAACTTGTGAAATTAAGATGCTGTGAAATAAAAACTGTTTTGTTACATGTTTTGTAACCAAATGTCTTGTTTGCGAACGATCTTTTGCTTTCATAGAATCATAGACTTGTAAGGTTGGAAGGGACCTCAACAAGGATCATCTACTTCCAACCCCCTACCATAGGCAGGGACACTTCCCGCTAGAACAGGTCNAGGGGAGAATTTCCAGCTCTCTACATCTCCCTGAAACAAGGCTGGAGCCAGTCTCTTCCGCCTAGTCATTTCCTTTTCTGTCATTTACTACCTCAAGTTGTACCAGAGATTTAGGTTGGCTATTGGGAGAAATTTCTTCAATGAAAAGGTTCTCAAATACTGGACTAAGCTGCCAGGGAAGTGGTTTGATATTCATCCTTGGAGGTGTTTAAAAGAGGTAGAGATGTGGTACCGAGGGACAGAGTTTAGCGCCAGACTTAGCAGTGGTAAACAATGGTTGGACTCGATAATCTTAAAAGTCTTTTCCAACCGAAGCCATCCCTCAGCCTCATGGGACTACCCCCTCCTTCAACAAGGGGCGGCCCCAGTTGGGGATGGAACCCTCCTACTGTTGGCGGGGGTATGGGCCCTGGCCCCGGAGATCCCCCCCAAGCCCAGCGGCAGAACGCTACAGCCGCTGCCCTTCTCCCGGGGCCGCCTCAGCTGCTGGAAACGCTTCGCTGCCGCCAGCGTTTAAGGGACACCCAGCAGCCAGCCCGGGATGCTCACGAAATGCCGTACGCCGGAAGCTGCTCCGCGTCCTCTGACGTATTTCCGCTTCCGCTGCCACCCCGTCCTTTCCGCCGCGGCACACGCGAGGTAGGAGCGGGTCTCGGCACTGCTGTGAACGCGGTGGCCCCGGGCGGGGTTCTGGGGGGTTGGGGAAACTTTTTCCATGATGTCCAGGCTGCCGGGAGGCTGAGGAAGGTAAGTGGCGTGCCCTGGGCTCGCCGCTCGCGGGGAGGATAGAAGTGGGAACGCTCCTCCTAGGCCGAGCGTGGTGAGCACGGCTCGTTAAGTCCTGCTGTGATCCTTCTAGGTATCACCGCTTGGAGCTTGTGCTTTAGCGGCAAACCGAACGCGATGCAGAACGACGCTGGAGAGTTTGTGGACCTCTACGTCCCTCGGAAATGGTGAGCAGGTCCCTTGAGCGGCAGGGGGAGTCGGTGGGGGTTGCGGGTCTGTAAGGCAGGTACGCCGCGCAGCTGGGCGCTTGGCAGTGAACTGACCAGAGGCCATTCAGTTGGAAGGTCTTCGTTTGTTTGTTTGGGTTTTTTGGTAGTAGTGAGTATCTGAAGAAAAATATTAAACTGCTTTCCAACTGTTTCGTGTTTTAAAATGTTTCATGTAAAGCATGTGAAGCAGAGGTTAGCATTGAAGAGAATACTGTGCATAGTGGCAAATCATAGAGTTATAGCTACTTAAATTGGAAGAGAACTTTAAAGTCATTGAATCTGACCGTTAATCCTGCACTGCCAGGTCACCACTAAACTATGTCACTCAGCACCACATCTAAGTAGCTTTTCATTCCCTTGAGAGATTGGGACTTCACCTCTGCCCTGGGAAACCTGTTGCAGGATTGACAACTTCAGCAAAGTTTTTCCTCATGCCCAACCTAAACATCACCTGAGAACATCTCTTCTTGTCCTATTAGTTGTTGCCTAGGTAAAGAGACCAGTCCCCACCAGTCTCTAGCTTCCTTTCAGGGAGTTTTAGAGAGCAAGAAGCACTCTCCTTAGCCTTCTTTTCTTTGGGCAGTCTCCTTTAAATGTGCTTGAAAGTGCATTTTAATGTTCTGAGCACCGAAAGCTTAAACTATTACCATCTAAACTGGTGCAGCTTTAATGCACGTAGATTTGTCTTGTCCATTTCCTTTCGTTTCAGTGTATCTTGTTATTTTTTTCCTTAGCTCTGCCAGCAACCGAATAATTGGTGCTAAGGATCATGCTTCGATTCAGATAAATATTTCTGAGGTAAGTTTTGTAACAGACATTGTAAGAGATCTTCTACCTTTTGGTGGAAGTTAACAAGTCTAACAGCTTATGACATGTCTCCAGACAATTCACTAGAGTCCATAGAAGCTTAGAGCTTGAGGGCTTTCTAACATAGAAGTATGTTGTGGTGTTAGCTCTGGTTATTTTTTACCCTGTGGAACTTGATTTTTTTATATATATATATATACACATATATTTATAGTCTGTTCAATTTCTTACCTGTTTCATTATATATGATTTCCTAACTCTAGATATTTTGAATTAGAAATTAGGGAATTCCTTGCCCTGAAGAAAAGGAGGAGAAAGAAATGCTTGATTTTAGGAGAGTCTTATCCCTTCTGCCTCCACCTATCCATAAGAAAGCACAGTTCCTCATTCCATCCTTCTGCACCTTGAGCTGAAATTTTCTCATTGATATTCTCAATGCTTGTTTTAATTTGTCCAAACTTCAAGCAAGACTCAGTTTCCAGAGCAGAGCTCTGTTCCTGGTCTGCTTTGCTTAAATAAAAAGTCATATACTGTGTTGTGCTTTAATCTCATCTGTTAACACATGACACTGCTGCTTTTCTGTTCTGTGAGCAGCTTTATCATTTTATTAAGTCAGTCAGTGCTTGGGATATTTTATGCTTGGAATTTTTCCCAAGGCACTCTGGTTATTTGTACTGACCTGGTGGTGTACATTTAGTTTTATTTCTCTACCATAGGGAATTCAGTTTTGTTTCATTTCATCTCCTTAAGGCAGTGTTACTGTGTATCCCTCCAAGCTTAACATGCATGCTGAGAAAACTACAGCAGACCTCGACTCCTGCAGGATCCCAGTTAATCCAGAAGGCTCCAGTTAATTTAAACTCCTTTCAGCATGCCTGTGTTTACCCCATGTGGTACACAATGTTCCTGCAGTTTGAGTCATGTAGCTTGATTGATTTCTTTTTGAGTGGAAAACACAAGACTAAATTCCAGTGTTTTTGTACAACTGAGCCTCTCATGTTATCTGCCTAAAGAATTTTTTTTTAATGCTCTGTTTAAGATTTCCTCTAAATACTAAGGCAAATACTGTTCTTGTTCACTGTGTTTAATTCCTTTAATGATCCTTGTAGCTTGTTTTCAAAGGATCAAAGATGAGTAGAACTCAAACTCACTAAGTATTGCAGGGTTCACTATGCTGTTTAGTTTCTTTATTAATACTATTTTATGTCACTGATCATTTTTTTGTGTCCCTCAACTTGGGCATGTTTCTACTTTCAGAGCAGGATTGTCTCCTTCCCCCTTTCGCTTCAATTTTCCCCTAATACCTTAATGAAAAGAAGGAAAAACTAACAAAGGCAGTAAAATCCACATGGAAACTTTACATTGAACTTTACCATTTTTTCAGAACTCAAAATAGGTTCTTCTGGCTACCTTTTTTTTTGTGTGTGTCTTCTCCATTAAATTTTATAGCTGCACTATGTAACTAACTGTGAATTTGAAAAGATACTTTAGATCTGCAGTATTTTGACAAATAATGTTTACCCTTAGGTTCTTGGCAAGCATGTTAGGAGTGTGAAACTTTGTAAGAATCTCTGTGGAGTAACTTGTTTGTAATTACAGGTTGACAAGGTAACAGGCAGAGTAAATGGCCAGTTCAAAACATATGCCATTTGTGGACCAATTCGTAGAATGGTAAGCAGTTTCTTCACCTACAAAGCAATTGTGCCTCTTCTCATAGCAGTTAACCCATTTTTAGATGTTATATCTGGCCCTGAAAACACAATGAGCCTTCAGCCTATTCTTGTGGAAGAGCTTTTGTGGAGATAGTGAAGGCAAAGTGAAGACTTGAGCAGATTCCCTTCTAGAAGCATAGAATTGTTTGAGTTGGAAAAGGCCTTTCCTGACTTTATCCTCAATCCTTGGGCTTGTAGAATGATCTGTTTTGTTGAGTTTTTAAACAATGAAGGATGCAAATAGATATTTTTTTTTTTTTTTAGACCATACAAGCTATTAATTTCTGTCTTTGTTGTTTATAATTATAGAATCATAGAATGGTAAGGTTGGAAGGGACCTCAAGGATCATCTAGTTCCAACCCCCTGCCATAGGCAGGGACACCTCCCACTGGTACAGGTTACTCAAGGCCTTGTCCAACCTGGC
>VWYK01018294.1:15345-67009 GCA_013399775.1 Semnornis frantzii | reverse complement strand
AAAACTGCTTAGGATTAAATCCTGAAAGAGAATGTCAACATGTGATTAGCATGTTTGAAATTCTTTCTGCCTTTTTGAATGGAATGCCTACCATTACTCATCAGTCCCATCTAAATCACTTTTATTCTGAAGTACAGTGGGAGTGCAAACAGCCTTGCAGGCTATTTCCAGTAGGGGGAGAAAATTATGATAGAGTCAACTATCATTAGAGCTATGCTATATATTTCCAAACATATACTAAGTCCCGATGTGCTGAGCATAAGTATCAGAATTAGCAGGGGACACTTTTTTTGGGCAGACTTTTAGGCTGCAGTTCGGTGAACATCCACACTTCTTTAGCAACCAGTCTTAATTTTAAAACTCTGCTTTTAATTCTTCTTTTTCCTGTACTGTCTCTTGTGCTAGCACAGTTGCTGCATAGTGATCAGGATTATTTGGTTGAAAAGTACTTTTTTCTTTATGAACACAAATTTCCTGTTGGGTCAGTTACCTGGTCCAGTTCATTGTGTAGTTCTATAAATGCTTGAGGCATCCCAGGGCAGAAAGGTACGAGGAAGATGAGGAGGCTGCTTCTTTTAGCAGCTATACTAGCTTGTACTAGTGTGAAAATACAGCATTAGTATAAGCCTCAAGTAACACTTCATCCCTTGTATCTTCTCCTAGGCCTCATCTCCATTCTCCTAACCCTTACTTTAAGGTTATCATTTCCACTGTGACTCCCTCAAAATCCAGGGAATTTCCTTCTCAAAAAAAAAAACAAACCCAAAAAAAACCCCAAAAAATAAAAAAAACAAACCCAAGAAACCAGTTACATAACACAAAGACTGCCTCACACATCAGCCAAAGTGTGTCCAACAGTGTTTCACAACAGCAATGTGTTGGGGAAAAATAGGGATAAAGAAGGGGAAGTCCCTATTTGAGGAGAAAAAAAAATAAGTCACAGGTGATGGAATACATCAGATTAACTAGGTTCATTGATGCAGGCTGTTTGTTCTGAGATCACAAACATGTTAAAATCAGTACTGATAGACTCGTGACACTGAACTTGGTGAGGAAGATAAAAGTTATAAACCGCTCAAGAAAACTGAATTTGAATTGTTCAGGGCAAGAGTGTGGGCCAGGGATACCCTTTGTAGGACAAAAGAGCAAGTCAAGTGGAGAAGCAGGTGGTCCTGAGATTCTGTGACACAGCTTTTATGTAGCTTTTAGTGGACCTTTAATTGCATTTGCTTCTGTGGATACTTCATTTTTCTGTCTATATTTTGTGTATTGGGCTTACTGGAACACCTGTCTCCTATTTTAATTACTAGCTGTGTAACTCCTGCTATTTCTGTGTTCCTTAGACCCTGCTTTTGTTGATAATCTAAGCAGTAATTTACAAAACAGTTTAACCCTTTTTTTAATAAATGCTGTTGTGAAATCAAAATAACCCCCAAGTTTGAAGTTCTGGTATTCAACAAAGTAAGCATTAGTTTTCAAAGCTAACTAAAAGAAGATTTAGATAAATCCCATGTGTAGATCCCAGGTTATCACAGTTTTTCATCAGAGATCTCAACTGAGGAGAGTCTGCCAGGCACAGATTTATAGAAAGGCTATTCACAGGCAGCAAATGTTGTTGCACACCAACAGTACCATGATTGTGAGAAAGGACAGAGAAGATGCCAATGCTAGATATGCAGAGGGAGCAGGAATAGAAGTAAAGAGAAACTATGTTTATAGGAGAGGTTGGCACAAATCCATAGAGGGTTTTAGAAAATACTTTTTGCCAGTACTACAGGGAAAACTTTGTTCAAATCACCCACTTTACTCAGAAGTGTTTTCAGCTATCAGGTCTCTTTTAGGCTGAAACATGGCTCTTGCTATCTTCTAATTTTAATCTTTTAATGCTGCTTCAGGAGGATGATCATCTTATTAAGGAAACAGCATCCAGCATTTCTGGTCATCAGCAGGGGGTGAAGAGGAAGGCTGATATGCCACTCGGGTCTCCATTGGAGCCAGGGCAAATACTAGAGAAGAATGAAGACAGTAAAGTCAAACTCAAAATCAGAGTAAGAAATGGAAATTCAACTTGCACAATATGTAGGGTATTTGGAATAACAGCAGTGGCTTCTGCTGACTTCCCTTAAAGCTGTGTTCAAACAAAAGGCATGTTGTGTGTATCTGTACAGTAGTTGTTAGGCTTATTTTGGCAAAATTCATTTCCCATCAGATTCTTTATTGGCTGGCAAGAATTGAAGTTGACAGTTAATGCTCTTGTTCACACAGCTTCAAGGTAAATTGGAAAGAAGAAAAGACACTGACCTTTTTAGTTCTATTGAACTTTAATTCCTTTGCAGTGGTAGATATCATTTCCTTTCCCTCTCACCCCCAGTTTACCTCAAATATAAAATATATTAAGTTATATTTAGTGATACTGTTAGAAGTTATTAGCATCTGCTTGTTTTTTTTTTCCTGATATCTTAGTTCTCAAACTCTCAAGAAGAGGAGGAGGTTGATATGGACACAGTTCATGACAGTCAAGCCTTTATTTACCATCATTTGAATATGCTGGAGCGACCATCCACACCAGGTATGAGTAGATTTACTGGCAAAATGATAGTATGAATTTTTTTAACTATTTCAGTTGTGGGAATTTTTTTTGCTGCTGCCTATTCACATACATACAATGGTGGTTGTGTCCAATGTTAACTAAATTGCAGAAAGTGTGGAATGGTGATGGTTTGTAGAAAACTGTATAAATGTGTTTTGTCATACATATCTAAGTAACACAAGTATGTTTCATGCCTATAAAAGTGAAAACCTAAGGAATGAATAAAATAGAATGAATCTGAAATAGTACTCTATGAGAAATTAGGTGAAGCTTAGTCATAGCTGTCATTTAAAAAAATAATAAATATTCACTTTAAAAAAATACATTCAAGGCTATTCAGATAAATCAGGCTTAGAAATTATTTTATAACTTACCATCAGTAGATGAAAAACAGAGAAACCTCAAAGATGCTTAGAAGGGATTTTCAAAAGTTGAAAAGATTGCTTATGTGAGTCAAATGGTTTCTTTCATTCAAGCATTTCTTCTCTTTCACTACTTCTCTTTATATCTTTTTTCAGAAAATATTTAACAAAAATTTCTCAAGTGAGAGTGTTTCTTAGAAAAAGAAACAAATGCGTTCAACAAATCCAAGTGCCGGGTGCTGCACTTTGGCCACAACAACCCCATGCAGAGCTACAGGCTGGGGTCAGAGTGGCTGGAGAGCAGCCAAACAGAAAGGGATCTGGGGGTGCTGATTGACACCCGCCTAAACATGAGCCAGCAGTGTGCCCAGGTGGCCAAGAAGGCCAATGGCATCCTGGCCTGCATCAGGAATAGTGTGACCAGCAGGAGCAGGGAGGTCATTCTCCCCCTGTACTCTGCACCGGTTAGGCCACACCTTGCGTACTGTATCCAGTTCTGGGCCCCTCAATTTAAGAAGGACATTGAGGTACTTGAACATGTCCAGAGAAGGGCAGCGAGGCTGGTGAGAGGCCTCGAGCACAAGCCCTATGAGGAGAGGCTGAGGGAGCTGGGATTGTTTAGCCTGGTGAAGAGGAGGCTCAGGGGAGACCTTATTGCTGTCTACAACTACCTGAAGGGTGGTTGTGGCCAGGAGGAGGTTGCTTTCTTCTCTCAGGCAACCAGCGCCAGTACAAGAGGTCACAGTCTCAAGCTGTACCAGGGGAGGTTTAGGCTTAAGGTGAGGAGAAAGTTCTTCACTGAGAGAGTCATTCCCTACTGGAATGGGCTGCCCAGGGAGGTGGTGGAGTCACCATCCCTGGAGGTGTTCAAGGCAGTTTTGGACGTGGCACTTTGTGCCATGGTCTAGTCTTGAGGTCTGTGGTAATGGGTTGGACTTGATGATTTTCGAGGTCTCTTCCAACCTTGGTGATACTGTGATACTGTAAAACTTAAAGCGGGTTGAATTTCATTGATGAAGTTCTACCTTCTTTGCCTATCTGTTTAGCAAAATATTTCAGTGCTTATTCTCATCTTCTGAAAATGCTTTAACTGCATTTCTTAAGTTTAGTTCCAGAATGTGCCAGTGGAGCTAAGCTGAGGTAGTGTGACTATGTAACAAAAATTTTGAGAGATCTCTGGTACGTATCCAAAACCAAGGTTTTAAGGTTGCAGTACTGCAATGTGTAAAAGTTAAGTGTTTAACCTTAAAAGTAGGATTCACAGTAATTACCCTGTTGCTCATTTTTCTGATTTTATCCAGTGGTTGCCTAATGTAAAGCACAAGCAGACCTTAGTTAGCAGCAGGACCTGGAACGTTGGTTCTGTCTTGAATGCCCTAGGTCCTTAGCTGTGCGAACAGGTGACCTCATCTGCTTTCCCTGTGACCTGACAATTTAATGACCCTGTTTAAGAGGACTGGTGGATGTTCCTGCTCCAAGTATCCAGCTGAGGCTGATGCCTTGGTGCTGACTGGGAGCGTGGAAGCTGTAGGCTCATACTCCCCTAGGGGCCTGGGACTTAACGCTTTTCCTTCCTTGGCAGATGCTTTAGCCAGTTAGGGGGTTTGTTTTGATTTTTATAAAAGGTAACTGCTATCATTGCTCAGTAAACAAATTAAGTTCATATGGGGACATAAACCACCAGGAGGTCTGGTTTCTGGATTCCAGATGGCCCTTGTTACTGACGTGTGCCTGTACAGCCAGCTCCACCAGGATGGATTTCTGTTGGATGGGTGGATCAGCAAAACTCACAACTTTTTGCCTAAAGCATTTCAGCAGAGTAAAGGGGAAGGCTGCCTATAGGTTGTTTTCATGACTTTAGGAGCCTAATTCCCCACAACCTTTACTTTAAAGCTTTCAGAGAGAGCTGCTTTGCATTTTGTCCTCAGTATTATGGTTAACCATCACATTTTCTCTTACGGCAAAGAATGACGCATCCAGGGCACATGAGTGCAAAGCTGGTCTGCTGAGGATTAGTATTTATAACTCTTACATGATATTTTGCAACTTCTTTTTTTTTTTGTTTTGTTTTTTACTGGATTTACACACTACAGAATATCAAGTCATAAACAAAACTCTGCCAATTACTTCACGAACAGGACTTGTGGGACCCTGTGTATGCCAACTCTGTCTTCCAGGACTGTTGCATAGTAAGTTTGCCCTAGAGTTCAGAAAGGGTATGGTCATCAGGAGTGGAGTAATGACCAGTTGACTTCTGCTTTTGTAGACTTAGAGCAGACAAAAGTTACTTCAAGTTTCATTTGTGTGCTGGATGACCTTCTCACCTCTTCCATTTAGACATTCAGCACATTGGAATACACTTTTTTTCCTAGGTAATAAATGAGGCAAAAGCTGGGTTTTGCCACAAAATTAATTTTAAATACTAAGTCTTTGTAAAGCATTTTTTTTTAAACACTCAAGATTAATTTAATTTTCTTTGGTTTGTGCAGTTAGAAGCAGTCCCACTTCAGGTTATATTCTTTGCTCCTAAAATTTCACCTATTTCTTATTCATGTAATTTTTTGGAGAAGCAGAGGTGTCTGAATTTCAGACCAAGTAAATAAAGACAATTCAGTCTCTAGGAGATCACATATATCTGAGAAGAAACATATAGGGAAAAATAAAAGCATATATGAACAAATCTGTTCCCACATAGGAGTGTTCTGTTTTACAAGGGAATCATGGATTATATTTCCTGAGGGCCTTGGAGTTTTTTCAGCAGTGATGGAGGATGGCTGAGCTTCACTGAGTGATTATTGTGAAACAGACTGACAGCAAGTTCTGGAAGTCTCAATATCTTGTTAAGACCTTGTATCTGTCTCAGTGCTGTGACTCTTACTTGGAAGGCAGTAAGCTCTTAGTCCATACTCAGTTTTCCTCTCACAGCTGTGCACTATGTCCCCATATGTCACGTGAAATGTTAGGTCATCAGCTAAATGCAGCCTGCGAACAGCAGCTGCCAGGAGGAGGGTCAAATGGGGTCTAAATCCTGCCATATTTGTGGGTTTTTTTTTGTTTTTTTTTTTTTACACTCCTCACACCCACCAAATGATAACTTGGATTTGTTGATCTCAAAGCAATCCCCATAAAACCAGGAAAATATTTAAAGTAACAATTTTTAAAGCCTTTTCTTTTTCTTTACGCTTCTGCTTATGGTTGTGAAAGGCTAGGGTTGAGACACACTACAAGGGCAGTGAAAGAGGTCCTGTACTACAACTCCTGCACCATTAAAGGGTTTTGTATTACAATAACAGCATCTTTTGTAGTCATCCTGTCTATGATGATAGAACTGGGGACTGTAGTAGTTGTAAGAGATTCTAAGTATTTTCTAAGAAGTTACTAAACTAAACATCAGTTGTGAAGTGTTGATTATTCATGTGTTCTAAGGACTAGAAACATGGTAGCCTTCCTTTGAGTCTCTAAACCTGTGCAAAGTCATATTTATAGTGTCAGAACAGATTTCCATTTGCTACTAAATCATGAAGAATAGTTATAGGATTTCCTGGTCATATCTCAAGGTGAAAAGAATTTCAAGATCAGATTTTGTGTAAGCAGTAGATTTAAACTCTCATTTCAAACTTCATGATGACTTGTCAGGGGTTGTTGATTGCAGTGAAACCAGATAAAGATACACTTACACTTCTTTAATATTTCACTCATCCAAAAATGTAATACTTCAAAATTAACCTTGAAATGTTTCAGCTGCATGTGTGTCAGTGTTACTAGCTGGCCTATTCTGCTTTCAAAATGAATGCCTGGCTGTCCCTTTGTGATTTACCAATGAGGTTACACATTGTTATAGGTCAACAGATCATCACTGCTAAACATTTGATTAGAACTTGTGCAGCTATTTTCAGTAGTTTTCTAGTTGATACAAAGCAATATCCAATTCTCAGCTATATTTCTCCAAAAGGAAAAACAAAAGTAAATACAGCCATGTTCTCTGGGCACTGGCAGCACTTTTTCTGATCACATTTGGGACACACTGAGGACACATCTTGCTCATTCCAACTCAAATCAGAAAAATCCTTTGGCCATTCTATTAATTAATTTGCTCTTTTCCAGGATAATCAAAACAGAAATTTCCACTGCTAACCTTGTAGGTCATTCTGTTTACCATATAGATGTACACAAAACTTTGAAGATCTAGACCACCCTCATAAATGGTTGGACCATGATTGTCTTTATCACATTTACTGTCTGCAGTTTCAGAAAATAATGATTTAACTGGATTGGATTGTTTCTAGGATGATTTGAAACTGGATTCAGCACATACTGCAGTAGAGCACAAAGGGAAAACTACAGTAGTCATTAATGTTTAAACAGTACATTTACAATAGTAGATTTGAGCCTGTGTTGCAAATCACCACATTTCATGTGTGGATTCAGTAGTTAATAGGAATACAGTCTGAACTGTATAAAAAGCCCAGTGCTCTGCATCTGCCCCAAGTTAGCTGTAAGGGCACTAGAACCTCAGAGTTCAGACATTAGTTAGTGGTTCCCTGCCAAAAAGGGTTATGGAAACAACAAACCGCAAACAAATAGATAAATGAACACTTCTTGGCTATGAGAACACCACTGACAATGATGAATATTTGCTTGATTTTTTTTAAGGAGGGAAAAACAGAGGCTGTAGGCCTGTGGTGTTACACTCCTTTTGTACAAAGAAGTACTGGAGAGATCATATGGAAGATCTTAGGAAAGTTGCTGGCATCTTAAAGTCTCAAGTTACATGTTCCCAGATTCTAAAGGCTCAATAAAAATTAAGAGCAAACTAAATAAAACACTCTACCTAGCAATATTGTTCAATGTTCATGTACAAATGATTCTTTAAAATAATAATTGGTGGGCAGAATGTTATAATTATCTGACAGTAAATAATGTTATCATTATCTGACAGTATTTTTATTGTGACAGAAATTGTTACTTTAAAGCTTATTGAGTTCTAAACCCCTTTCATTCTAAAACTAAACTGCAAGATCTGTGCTTTTGTATTTTATTCTCTCTCATGATAACCTACAGCATTTGTATAAGTCCCTGTGCCAAGGTGTGCACAAAGTTTGTGATCTTTATTCCCAGTGATGGTGATCCTGTCTAATTTTAAACACCTACTCACCTAGCTGGAACATTGTAAAGCCAGTAATTGCTTTGGAATCTCCACATCCCAAACAGAAGGAGATCCAAGTGGATAGACATGTGTATGTACATTTTCTTCCAAGGAATGCTACTGACCACTTCAAAAGCAAGCTCCTGGGCTCACCTTCCACTTATTGCATGTTGCTGTGATTTGAGAAACCAGGGGTCCAGTTCCACTCCCACTGCCAAGAGGACACGGGTTCCCTGCAGGAACAGGGAGTGCTCAGTGCTGTCTTGGAGCAGTCCTGCCACTTCTGCTGAAATGAGGAAGATAATGCTCCTGTAAAACAATTCCTGTTTAGCCTTCCTTTCCTAGTTTGGCAGGTTCCCAGCATGGACTTTTAAATATATGTTCATTAAAATGAAGAAAAAGTTAATAGTGAATTTTACAGGTACAAATATGCAGATTTTTTTGTAGAGCTTTTACAGGTCTGTTTATTTTATGGATAACCAAGTTCAATAGTCTGTGTATATCCTTACTGAGCCATTGGCCAGGATCAGTGTATTTCAAAACACTCTTCCACAGTAGGAGGAAATACTCTGGATAGTTGTTACTTTTGCATTTAAAAACCCAACAGATGATAGCTATCATTTACCTTTATGAAAAAAGTGTGTGTGTACTCTTTAGTACTGTCTTAGTAGAAGTTTGTAATCATCTTTGATTTCTTGCTGACATTGTGCCAGCGTCAACTGGCTCCTTAAGCATCAGTAGCTCTTGAGTTGTAGTTGGATCTTTTTTCTCCCCTTCCTCAAAGTCTTCCTGCCTTACTTCAGATTTTAGGTGCTCATTGCCACCCTATCAGTCCTATTGGCTTAAGCTGTTGTATTTGCTCCCTAACTTCCTCCAGTCAATGATGTTTAACTTCTTTACACACCAGATTTTTTTCATAACCCACCTGAAGTAAGTAAAGAAGTGATGTTGCAGACTGTTGCCTTAGTAGAGCAGGTAGCTCAGTAAAGATCAGGACATTTGCACAAATGGCAAGTAGTGCAACAGAGTCAAGAGGGTCTGATTGCATCTTTGCTGGTACTTGGCACTGCTGCTGCATCATCCTGGCAGACCTAAGCCCACGTGCTTAACCCAGTTATACTGGGTTAAGATTTTTACAGTTCAGAGGCTTAGCTTTGTTTCGAGGTTGTTACAAAAGTAGTGTCTAGACTTAGAGGTTCAGTTTCCATATAAAAATAACTCACAGTTTGGAACTAATGAAGCTGTGAAGTTCTAAAGGCTTATGTCATGTGTGGGGTTTTTTGTTTTGTTTTTAAGTTGACTTTGGTTTGCCTTCTGTATTCTAATGCATCATGTGCCTGTAGCTTGAGAACATGTGAGAGTATGTCTGTACTCTATATATCTTTTATGGACAAAACCCAGTCTTTAGGCTTTTTGCCACAACCTTTTCCACCACCCTGTGCTACTGGTAGCTGTGTTTGTGTCACTGGCACAGCTGACCTTTAAGTACTGTGGCTTGTTTTAATGGTGTCAGATACTGTATGCTTTGGTTTTCTGAGGTATAGAACCATGCCTTTTCTACTGGCCTGAGTCAGATGCACTCTTTTTTCCACTGTTCTGTCTTCAGTTTACTGGTTGGTTTTGCATCCTTTTAGCTGCTAAGGAAAATCTTGTCCAAAAACTGGATGCTCCAGAGGAATGAGTTTAAGTAATGGGGATAGGCTTAGGTACAGTTTGGAATTCCCTAAACAAAATATAATTAGAAATAGTTAAATTGTGAAACAGTCTTGTACCATTTTCCATCAGTTGCTGTATACTTCTGTGCTGTCTGCACTGAAAACTCTTCAAGGTAACAATGTGAAAAATGTTACAGTGACTGGGCATTGAAGTCAGCCAGTGGAAGTTTTGGATTGGTGTGCCTACCTTCTACCTGTCCGTTTGCACACGTTAAAAAGTGAACTCATTGTCAGTTCTATAGAAATCTTTGCATTGATAACGTGAGCATACTGCTGCATAGTTCTGATTAAATAATTTATTTTTAAAAAATACTTGTATATTAGAGATTTTTAGTCTATAGGAGCTATGATACTTTAGTCTCCCTCCTGACATCAGTAGAGTTTCATATTGCACCATATTCAGTTGAGCCCTGAGATATTTCTAGACATCACTTTTGCTGATTAAGACTTTAAGCAATAGAGATTGCACCACATCTCATAGTAAGTTATTGATTATCCTCCCTGGAAAACTCTCTTGTATTTTTATTCCAACTTCTAAATACTGCATCCAGATGTAGATTTTGTTTTTTTCCAGTGATGTTTAAAAACAAACAAACAAAAGTTAGAACAGCTGTGCTGTCTAGCAACTTTCCAGTATATGTGCTTGATTGAATCAGTCCTTAATCTCTTGGATAAGGCTGGAAAGATTGCATGGAAATTTTTCTCTGTGCTTCATTGTCATACTACAGGGAGCTGGCTCTTCAGACTTCCAGGAATCATTACCAGAGACAAATCATTCTTGCCTTTAAAGATACAAAATCGACCAACTAAACAAAAAGATGTACCAGGAAAAAAATAATTTTCAAATATAAAGATAATTACAAATTATATATTGTGAATTCCTTGTTATTTAACAGTTTTTCTTTTCACCAAAAACTAGAGGGGTAATAAAACCCCAAAACCAAACATTTAAAGCAGCTGTGAGGAAAATCTATTTTAACTAAGACTTAAGGGTGTAGTTGGCTTCAGAAATCTGATGGTGCTTTTCTGCATCTGTCTAATAGTAATAGCACATTCTTGCAATGTAAGTTGATTCAGTTTCTGCCTAAAGGAATTAGAGTCTTCTACTTCCAAGTGTTTCCCCTCATTAACAAGGTTATCCTTAGACTATCACCCTTTAATCCCTGCTACTGAAGCTGTGGCATTTTTTTACCTCTGTAATAATTATCAGTATTCAGGTATTGTAAGTATTCAGGTATTATAAGTATCAGGAACTTTAGTGGCACATTTAAAGCCTCTTCTGGAAAAAAAGAAATTAAAAAAGATGGTACAAGTATAAAACCAGATTGTGTTTGTATGTTTAAATAATACTGTAGATTTTAATCTAATATTTCAGAATTTCTTGTGCTTGAAAACAATGCACAGTAAACGTTTACTAATCTCAGTGTATCCATTCTTCCAGGTAAAGAACAATCTTCAGGAGAGATTAACATGCACCCTGTCTCAGCAGCTCCACTCTCTGTGTATAGTAAAGAAACAAACTCCTCAAAACATAGTGACCACCATCATCATCACCACCATGAGCACAAGAAAAAGAAGAAGAAACACAAGCATAAGCACAAGCATAAACATAAACATGATAATAAGGAAAAGGAAAAGGATGCCTTTGCTTTCTCTAACAGTCCAGCCAGTGCACGATCAATCCGTTCCCCATCACTTTCAGACTGATGACAGTGGCTTCTCTGGAGTTCACCTTGCAGTGTTCTCTGAATAGTTAGAAGGATGTATATAATAATGTGTTCTGTCTTTTTTTGATGGAAATAAGAATATGTCCGTTGCCTTAGCAGTTCAGAAGCTCTGCCACTGTCCTTGTCTTAAGCCTTCTATTTGTAGATGCGGTTGTTGAAACAATCTGATTCAAAAAAATCTGTGTGATGGTTCTGAGTCATTTTGTATTTCACCGTTCTACACACCCTCCCACTCTCTTTTTCATTTTAAACAAAGAAAAGAACCCTTTATATAAGGGCCCTGTGTCCACTGGCAACCCCCTGCACACCGTGCTGACCATGTGTAGCGCCAGAATCAGTTATGGGTTAATCCCTGTGAAGAATGTTACGAGGCAGTGTATGTTTTAATCGGAAGCCAACTGCCAGACCTTTGGTGAAGTGCTGTTTCCAGAGTATTATTGTATAACCAAGCATAGGCCTCTTGAGAGGACAGGGATTTTCTGCAGTCTTCAGCTGAGCTGTTTCTTGCTGTAACCATTGCAATGTAATGTCAGGATTTTAAGAACAGTGTACATAGAACATTTGCTTTTTTTTCAGATACTAAAACTCTCAAAAATTTCCAAGCTGCTTTTAAGCTGGAAGTATTTATTACAGACATGAGCCTTCAAATATAACAACATTCTGCAATTACATTTCTGGAATTTTAGCTTAGTGCATGTTTTGTCCTGTAACCAGGCTTTTAAAAACTCAATAAAGTTTGTGAATTATTTTGAGAAGATCATTTTCTTCAGGCTCGACATTGGAATATACTTTTGAAAGACAGCTTTGCTAAAAAATTTAAAATATTTTTTAAAACCTTAAAAATTTTTAAAAACCCAAAACTTATTTACTCCTGCTGAGGGGTGGGGTTTTGGAAGCATTTTTTATCGATCAGTTAACAAATCCACAGGAGAAGTGCATTACTAGATTATGTCTGAGACTCTAGGTGAGGAATGCAATTAATTCTTTTAGCTGTGTTTTATGCAGTGTACTGTTTACACCTAGTGAGTGTTTTATTTAAAACTTAAGTTTTTAGAAGTTTAGATGCTAGAGATAATCTCTGCCACTTTTTGTGTTTTCTTGATTTGTCTATAGAGGCAGGGGTTGTACTTCCATGCACTGGTGGAATTCTGCAGTCTAGAGTTCGCTTCACATTTAGCTTTCTAGAAGATGGTTGTATTTCAGTTAAACTTTATTATTATTATCCCAAATTCCTCTCCTTCTTAGGGCAAAGAGAGAAAGTTTGAGAGGGACCCAAGAAGATTTTTTTAAAGCCATATTCTGTTTCATGAAAGTTAATAAATGCTTTTATATTGTATACCTGCTGTTGAATGCTGTAGTTTTTGTCATAGCAAATTACCTGTAGAATGGAAAGATGATAGACTCAGATGTTTTGTAATGCACATGCTTTGTTATTTAAATACCATGTCCCTTTAATACTGTGTGGATAGTTGTGCTAATTGTTGTACTTGAGACACATGTTAAGGTATGTTAGGGCTGGATTCGGACATGATAGACTTGGGTGGTGTTGGAGCCTCTCCCCAGCTCCACACCAGCACCTCCTTGTATTATGTGAAGCTCACCTTGTGTAGCCATGACTGTAGGCATTTGCAGCTTGGATAAAGCTAGAGGTGCAGCAGGAACAGGAAGACACATAAGCTTGGGTAGAACGAGGGACTGAGCATGTTTTGGGCTGATGTGAGTGCAGCTCGGCACCTCTCTTGAGCCAGCAAACTGTTACATTAGTCCTGTGAACTGTGAATCACAGGGGGGGAGGTTGTGAGGCTATAGTAGTAGCTCAATGGAAAGATTTTTAGGTGTTTTTCCACTGAGGCAACAGTGCCAAAAGTGTTTGTGGCAGACCTGGGCTAATAACCAGTGAAAGCTGGCATTGTTTGGGGGAGCAAAGGCAGATGCATTTATGCTTTAAAAATGAGGTCATGGGTAATTCAGACTGGTTGTTTTTGCTTTTGGGTATGTGGATTTATGCTCTTACGTTGAGGGGAAGTGCATTGTTCTGTGAGACAAGCACAGAACTGAGGCAGAGTTGTGATACAGTAACTAACATCACAACTGGGCTGTATGACTGTAAGTGAACTGTTGAATACATGCTAAGGAAATGTGATTAAGACACTTAAAAGAAAGAGGGGGGAAAAATAAAAAAGAATTCTCAGTTTCTGAGGGTGTGCCATGGCCACGATTCATAATACCCATTAACATGTTTGTTGGAATCCAAAGTAAGTTTGAGATCTGCAGGTAGTGCAATGTGAATGGACAGGGCTCACACACTGATAGGTGTGCTCAGAAGTGAGGATAGTCAGCTAGGTTGCACTGGTGATCCAAAAGCAGCAGGCTAAAATTCAGTAAGAAGGAATGTAAAATACTAAACTCGAGGGGAAATGAAGTGCATGAAAGCAAGGTGCAGTAAGGAAAAAACAACTGATTGTACAGAGGTAAGCAACTTGATACTATTGCAAAAGTAATGTTTGCTTAACAGGAATTCCCATCCCTATTTTGGTGGCCAGCAGGCTATTACAGCTTATTTCTCCTCTCTGGAGACCAGCCATAGATGTTCCTTGTCTCTAATGGACATTTTACCATTTCAGGGCCTGACCAAGCAATTGGAGACAGAACAAGGGGGAATGGCCTCAAGCTGAGAATGGGCAGGGTTAGATTGGACATTAGGAAAAAATATTTCATAGAGGAAGTGGTCAGGGACTGGAAAGAGCTGCCCAGGGAGGTGGTTGAGTCACCAACCCTGGATGTGTTTAAGGGTCATTTGGATGTGGTGCTTAGGGGTATGGTTTAAGGTGAATCTTGTAGAGTGTAGGGTTCTAGGTTGGACTTGGTGATCCTGAAGGGCTTTTCCAACCTGCATGTTGCTGTGATTCTTGTGTTTGGAGCAACATGTATAATAAAAATTGTTTCTTAAATGCTTTTACCAAAGGATGCTGGCATTTTAAAATGTTGGAATTCATACATTTGTAAGCAACTATTTGAGTAATTTCAAACTGCTGAATGTTTCAGTTGCATTCATTTTAAGACAGATTTTTAAAAATGCATATTTGTTATTATAGCACTGTAAATGTTCCAGGTGCTTAATAGAACACTTAGCACTTAAAAGGTAGGACAAGACACACAGCAGGAGAGAGAATGAAGCTTTTTTCCTCTCTTTTCTCTCTTCATGGAAGAGAGAAATTCAATTGCATTGTAGGAGAACTGATAAAGAATTCTTCAAGGAATTGGTTGTTTACTGCTGTGATGGAGGAGAGACAAAAACATGTAAAGAGTGTGGAGAGGGCACAACCAAACAGTACTCTTGTTTGCTTGTTTGAAGTTCAGTGGTTTAATTGGAGACAAATCATAGAACCAGCTGGATGGAAAAGACTTCAAGATCATCAAGTCCAACCATAACCACTCATCTCCCTGTACCCAGCTGTTAGAACATGTCCCTAAGCACCTCATCCAGATGTCTTTTAAACAACTCCAGCAATGGTGACTCTACCACTTCCCTGAGCATCTTGTTCCAGTGCCCAGTGACTCTTTCCATGACGATTTTTTCCTAATACCCAATCTAAACCTCACCCTGGTACAACTTAAGTCCATTTCCTCTCATTCTATCACTTGTTACCTGGGAGATGTGGCTGGTCCCCACCTCGTAACAACTTCCTTTCAGGGACTTGTAGAGAGTGATGAGGTCTCCTCCAGGCTGAAGAGCCCCAGCTCCCTCAGCTGCTGCTCACTCGAGCTTGTGTTCAGGGCACCTCACCAACTTTGTGACCTTTTCTGGACACACTCAATGTCTTTCTTGTAGTGAGGGGCCCAAAACTTAGTACATGAAGAGTGGCCTCACCAGTGCCTGTTACAGGGGTAAGACCACTTGGTCCTGCTGGCCACACTATTTCTGATACAGGCCAGGATGCTGTTTGCATTCTTGGCATGTTTTCTACTGCCCAGAGAGATGGCATTCAGCCCTTGGCAGCCCAGCACAGCCCCAGCATGGTGGAACCAATCAGGGAGAGGGGCAGCACCAGTGCCTGGCGTGGCTTGGGTGGCTGGGCTGAGGGTCACACTGGCAGCTGAGTGGTGATCACCAACTGGTTTGATCCAGGTGTAAGCAGCAGTTCACCTCCATGCACAGCTGGCATCCAACACTGTTTACAAGCTGGCGTGTGAACAGGAAGGTGACCAGCATTTTCAGCCTAGAGAAGTGTGGAGTTCTGTTTAAGATTGGGATTATTTTATTTTTAGCAGGTAAGCCTGTGAAACATACTAAACAATGTGAAACTGAGCTAACTGTGTACTATATCCTTTCCAGTCAGAGACTCTAGATTTTCTTTTAATATAAAATTTGTTCTGAATGATTCCAGGCTTTCTATATAAATTGACTTTATATGACACCAATCATGTCCTGTGTTAACAGTGCTCTTACTGAGGTTTGATTCTGAAATACAGCAAAACTTCAGTAAGACATAAGAAAGTGAGAGGCCCCATTGTGAGCCAGTGACCTCTGTGAATGAACAAACATGTCAGCACTGTAAAACGAGATGCACTTACTAGCTTTTTGCAATGGGTGCCTGTACATGACGCACATCAGCATACTGTGAAGTGGTTTGTTATGATAAGGCCATAATGTAAAACTTTTCTGTTGAAATGGTTCTCCCTCCCTATTTCTTGGGAAATATTTGTTCAAATAAATATGTGGGTTAGTGAGGCTACAGATAGTTATTTGTCTTTCAAGTGTGAGTAATGTAATGTGAACAGGCATTAATGACCTAACTCCTTAATTCAACAGGAGATCCTTATTTTTCTTACATTCTAGCTTATTTCTTAATATTTTGGAATCTGTTGCTCAGTGTGTGTTGTGTGTTCCCAGGGGAGATGAATGCAAGCTACAAGCTTTGGATAACTTTCAGTTCTACTCAACTTTGTCATCTCTTGGACTTCTTAAACTCAGTGGCTGGCAACTACATGTATCTGCTCCTTGAATCATCCTCTTACATCTGCCTGAAATAATGAAAAGACTTGCAGTTTTCACTGGACATGAGAGGTAGAATGGGCCAAACCATCCACATGACTTAGAAGTCTTTGCCTGATTTCCAGGAGAGACTCTAGAATCGAGTTGTCAAAGTCCTATGAATTTCTGTGAGAGTTACCACTTTGATACTGTGTGGAAGCAGTTCACACAATTATTGCCTTTAGGGCAGAGGCAGCAGAAAGGAATGGGTGCTTCAGACCCATCAGTTCCAGTGAACTCTGGTGTTTAATGGTGAGTCAAGTGTGAAACAGAAAGTGAAGCTATCCCAGGGCATGAGGGAACTAAGAAAATGGATCGAGGACTGCAACAATGAATGGATAACAAAGAATAAAGACAAATGAGCATCTATGGTAGAACATCAACAAGAAGGAGAATCACAGAATCACATTCAGGTTGGAAAAGGCCCTTGGGATCACCAAGTCCAGCCACCAACCCTATTCTACAAAGTTCATCCCTAAAACAAATACTCAAGCACCACCTCTAAATAGCATTTAAACACATCCAGGGTTGGCGACTCAACCACCTCCCTGGGCAGCCCATTCCAATGTCTGACCACTCCTTCTGTGGAAAAAAAATTTCTAATGTCCATTCTAAACCTACCCTTTTGCAGTTTTGAGGCCAGCTGTCTAAACCTACCCTACTGCAGTTTGAGAAGCTGGGCAGTGAGGGACAAAGGGCAAAAATAAGAGGACAGAATCCCTGTGAGCAAAAATATCCTCCAGAAGTTGAGCTGTAAGCAGAGGTTCAGGAGTCTCAATGCTTCTGGCCAACACATTTCATAGCCTTTTGATGAAATGCATACTTTATTCCTCTGTAGAATCAGTTACCGAAAGGATGGCAATGTACAACAGCTGTCAGTTGCCAACCTCTTACCTTGTGAGAACCTGATGTGTTCCAGTGCTGCTGTTGAACCATGGAAGGGAAGAGTCAGTATGTGTCATATCACTGACACACATGAAAATGCTCTTCTTCAAATCCAAGCTTTCTTTTAAAAACAAGCAGCCACAAAGTACTCCCTTTGGAGAATATGATTAAGGTTGCAATTCAAGTGGAAAAAAGATGGGTGACTTTACTCAGCCCCTTGGAATCAAAGTATGATGACATGATCTGAGAGTAGTGTCTTCAGTGCAGAATGAGGCTACAGGAAGAATCAGGTCAATGTTCAGATCGGTTCAGTCTTTTTCTGGAGGGTTGAGTCCTATTTCTGTGTCTTCATAGACAGAATTATTATGGGATGCTGCCAGGTCATTTCGGCTATAATTTTCTGAAAAAGGTCATATTTAACTTCTCTGTTCAGCACTCAGCATGAGATGCACAGTTCTGTGAAAGGCAAACAACCAGCACCATTTCCTCTTAAAAAACCCAAACCAAACCACAACTCTCCCACACTGCAAGATGCATATCTGCTAACACCTTTTGTTTAAAAAAAAAAAAAAAAAAGAAAATTCAATTAATTGTTAAGATTTCATTGACTCCTTCAGCACCCCCAGCATGACGATTAGGAGAACTGCTGAGTCTTAATGGCTTCAGCTGGAGATATGAGGTGTGTGCCATACACATCCAGTACAGCAAGTCTCTGATAGTCCCTACTGCATCTGGAGTAGTAGTGTTATATAATGCTGTGGATTCTAGGAGCTGTGATTCTTGGAGTCTTAAGGCAAGGCTTTAAATTTGATGGAAAAGGTTTGTTAATGTCTCATCTGAAAACTGTAATAATGCTGCCTTTACCTCAAGGGAGTGTTGTCACTATCTTTAGGAAACTGCTTGGACACTTCTGCAGGGGTATCTTTTGATCACCTTGTCCCCAGAACAATAAAGCAACCAAGAATTTGTATGTAGGGACTGTGCTGGGTTGCTGTGTTGCTTTGGATATCAGTGGCAGTTCCTGGAAGATTGAGCTGGTCCTGCAGCCCCAGTGCACAGCTCTGCAGCGCACAAACAGCGAGGGTGTGGTACTCTGCCCTTTTCTTCTAGGCAGCAGCTAGCACTGCAAAATGGATCTGACTAGGAGAAAGCTGGCTCAGTGTTTCTCATCTGTGACAGCTCTCTGGCTTGTTTTACAGTGTGGTGTTGATGAAGGGAAGCAGATGGAGCAAGGTGCTGTAAGAAGACCATCTGCTTGTTTCTGTGGATGATGTAGTTTGAAACAAGGGTCTATAGCACCAGGATCTGGGCAGAAAGCACCTGAGTAAACAGGGCACACTGACGTCAGAGCAGCAGAACCATGAATCAGTGTCTTGCCAGAGGATACACTCCAGTGGGAGTGGGAACCTACCCTAGTTTGAGTGACTTGGAGTACACTTGGGGTATTGCGTTTTGCATTGAAAGAACTATGTTGATACCTCTAAGAGCCCACCAAAGCAGGTTGTTACAGAGATAGGAGTATCCTAGAAAGTGCAGGAGAAATGCTGACCTACGTTGGTGCCTTCTACAACACAACAGGACCCTGTCTTGATCAGTAGAAGAGAAACATTCAGCCAACTTGTGGCTCCTTCCATGGAAGGCAGGAGGCTGTCCCTCAGCCATACTGCAAGCACCCTTCAGCCTTGTGCTGCATATTGAGCACCATGTGTCTTCTCAGTATCTGATCACTATTTGACAAGAGACTTTGGAGCTGTGATGAAATATACTCCATCATAGTGGCTACTTGCCATCCCTTGTTATATCTGCCTGCTTTAAGGTCATTGCAAAATATTAGATGGGCTTCTGGTGAAAATAATTGGCTTTCTCTTTGGACAATGTTCCAAATTTAGCACATCCTCTCCGAAGCTTACCAAAGCACTTTCCTGGAGCTGCATCAAACCCTAGTGTTCAGTGTTTACAGCTTAGTGTTAATGCCTGCTGGAGATGATGTTGCAACAGTTAGAAACCCCTGTCACACTGTGAGCGATGGTCTTGTTTTCTGGAAAGCTCTCCAGCATCTTGGAGATGTCAGCTTTTGGAATACAACACTGACTTTAATGAAAGAGTGATCCCCATGGACCCTGAAACTTTTATTCAAAAAATCTAAACCTGTATATACAATTATTGCTGTTGATTTCCAGCCTAGGGCATTGTCTCAAATTTCCCCCAATTTGGTGTCACCAAAAAAAATTTCACAGCTCTTTGCAGATAGTCAGAGAGAAGGGACAGGCATTAGGAGATCATCTGAGTTTGAAGACATTGAAGGAACCCTGGAGCAGTAGCTCTGATGATGAAGACTTATAAAGCAATTTTATGTATTATATTCCTTTTCCTGGAGGGGCTGAGTCCCTCTCTTGACAAAATGAGACAACTCTTTTCTGCTTCTCTTCATTCTGCTCCCCAGGGATGGGAGGGGTTCCTTCAGTTAAATATAAACAAAAAAATCAAGATTCAGTTGCTACGTGGAGAAGAGCAATTATCATTTTCACTGGTAATGTTTAAAACCCTTTTTATGTCTTAACTGTCTTATTCTTATTTTCCAGGTAAGGAAATCCATTGGGCTTAAACCCCTCCAGAAAGGGCTGAGTAACCTAACCCTGTTACTGGGACACAGGATTTCTCTGTGTAACGGATCAAGCATGAGATTGGGAGGCCAGAAATTGCCATCTCCCAAACTGTTTCCTCATTCATAATGCTTGTGGATTTGTCCAGGGAACCTCTCAGTTTTCTCATGAAATGTGAACTCAGGCATAAACAAGGACATTAGGAAAAAGTTTTTCAGGGAGAGAGTGGTTAGGCACTGGAATGAGCGGCCCAGGAAGGTGATTGACTCACCCACCCTTGATGTGTTTAAGGGTCGTTTGGATGTGGTGCTTAGGGATATGGTTTAAAGTGAATCTTGTAGAGTAGGGTTATAGGTTGGACTTGATGATCCCAAGGGGTTTTGCCAACCTGCATGTTGCTGTGATTCCGTGACAAAGTCGTTGCAGCTCCAGCTGAAAAGTGTTTTGATGGAAGTGAATTTTGGATGTGAAGTTCATATCCCAGCTGCCTCGTGGCTCCAAACAGAGGATAAGATTTAGCACCAGGTAAAGGAAGGGGTTGCTTTTCTGAATGAAGCGCCCAGCTGTGCCTGACTGCTGTGCCTGTTGCTAATGTTATTTCTGATGAGGCGTGTTTACTTACTTGCACCATGACTGTCTGGAAATCCCATGGCAAGGAGAGTCAGAACATTTGCCAAATCACTACTTCACTCTTCAAGTTGATTGTTTCATCTTATTTGGTCTGGTTCGCATTAAGAATTTGCTCCATTGCTGCCTCTGGTCTTTTGGGGTATATTGATTAGTTGTGGTGGGTTTTATAACAAACAGCCCTTTTGGAGGGATCACTCCCCTCCCCTGACTGAGCCTGTGGCATGTTAGTAAATACAGTACTGATCTCTTCGAATTCAGACACAGTCTCTCTAAGACAATTCTTCCAAAGGAATCAAGAGCAAACTCTTTCCACTTGTTAATTGTCATTACTATAATGGCTTCTGCAAAACAAATGAGAAAGAAACAGCCTACCCATAAAATGGAAGGAACATAATACAACTGAAAGGAGCTTAATTTCTTCTCCTGACAGGTATCTTATTTTTCCATACATCGAAACTGGCGTGAGGAGGAGAGGTCCCGCAAGCGGAGCGAGGGCAGCCGCTGCTGCCGGAGTGCCAACTGGCTGTGCGAAGGGAACGTTTGGCAGCCCCAAGCTCCGACTGGCTGGGGGTGCACGCTGCCGAGCCCCCAGCGCCAGCACAGCAAGGGGGGGCCGAAGCCTCTCCAGGGGCCTCCTCCAGAGTGCAAGAGGAGATTTGACTGATAAAGACAGCCCTGAAAGGCTGTCTCAGATCTGCTGTCTGTAGTAGACAGAGGAGGCCTTTCATGGCCTGGGCTCGGAAGCCTGGCTTACTCCCCAGCCTCTGATTTAACAATTTCGTCTTACTTCCAACCTTAAATGAATGGCAAAAGCATAAGGGATCAGAGGGGGAAGACTGCTGCTTTCCAAGAGACAGGCAACTCCTTCTTGGAGCCCTTTGCAAGTTACATTACTGCTGCTCTTAAACAGTTCCATGCTGATTCTGCTGCTTTCACCTGTGGTAAGGAATGAGCTGGGTGAACAGAGGGGTGAAACTGCTGGACAGTACCTGCTGCAGTAATTGGTCTTTAAAATCAATTTCCTGGTTTATTTCTGCCACGGTGGCTTTTTGTTCTGCTTCCTGCAGGTCACTTGAGAAGGACAGGAGATGTGCTTCTGCTCTGTAAATCCTTTAAAATGTAGATATGCACCTCAAAAAGTTGTCTTTTAAAGTATCTTTTGTGCTTAATGTTACTGTTGAAATTCATGTTGGTCCCCTGGAATATGTGTGAGGATTGGTAGTTCAAACAGCAACAACTCTGTTGGAGTGGGTCCAGAGAAGGCCACAAAGATGCTCAGAGGGCTGCAGCAGCTCTCCTATGAGGACAGGCTGAGAGAGTTGGGGCACTGCAGCCTGCAGAAGAAAAGTCTTCCAGGACCGTAGAGTAGCCTTCCAGTATCTGAAGGAGGCCTACAGGAAGGCTGGAGAGGTACTATTGACAATGTCTTGTAATGACAGGACGAGGAGAAATGGGTTTGAACTGGCAGAGGGAATGGGAACTGGCAGTTCAAATGGGTTTGAACTGGCAGACTGGATGTTAGGAGGAAGCTCCTTCCAGTGAGGGTGGTGAGACACTGGCACAGGTTGCCCAGGGAGGTTGTGGCTGCTCCCTCCCTGGAGGTGTTCAAGGCCGAGTTGGACAAGGCCTTGAGTGACCTGTACTAGTGGGAGGTGTCCTTGCCTATGGCAGGGGGTTGGAATTCAATGATCTTTGAGGTCCCTTCCAACTTTACCATTCTATGATTCTAACTCATTTTGGTAGTAGTTACAGGTTTTCTGAAAGTGCTACGAGCACTCTGTAGAAGGTCAAATGTGAGATGGGACTTGCACCAAGCTGGTTTTACACTAAGAATTGGATGAAAATGGCTGTCGGTGGAGTAAGAAGTGTGTGGAAGTAGGATGGCCTTCCAGTACCTACAAGAAAGTTGGTGGGGCACTTTTTAGCATGTTGGGTAGTGACAGGAGTAGGGGGAATGGATGGAACAAAACTAGAAGTGGGTAGATTCAGACTGGATGCTAGGGAGAAGTTCTTCACCATGAGAGTGATGAGACACTGGAGCAAGTTGCCCAGAAAGCCCCATTCCTGCATGTTTTTAAGGCCAGGGTGGATGGGGCTCTGAGCAACCTGATCTGGTGNTCCCTGGAGGAGTTTAAGGCCAGGCTGGATGTGGCTCTGAGCAACCTGATCTGGTGTGAGGTGTCCCTGCCCATGGCAGGAGTGTTGGAACTGGATGACCTTTGAGGTCTCTTCCAGCCCTGACAATTCTGTGATGGATGCTGTCAGCTGTTCATTTGTGTCAGGCTTCTCTATACTTGTTCTAAATGCTTCTCCCTTTCTGAAGTAATGAATTTATAGGTGGGGTGATAATCAGATGCATAGTAGGCTGAGCCTGGATGTTTTTTCACCTTTTGACCTAAAAGGAGTGATTAAGAGTATCAGCAGTGGTAATAATAGTAACAAACCTGGAGGAATGGAATTATAGATTCATAGAATCATAGAATGATAATGTTGGAAGTGACCTCTCAAAGATCATCCAGTTTCAACCCCCTGCCATAGGCAGGGACACCTCCCACTAGAACAGGTCACTCAAGGCCTTGTCCAACTGGCCTTGAACACCTCCAGGGAGGGAGCAGCCACAACCTCCCTGGCAACCTGTTCCAGTGTCTCACCGCCCTTACTGTAATCAATTTCTTCCTAGCAGCCAGTTTAAATCTCCTCTCTTCCATTTAAACCCATTGCCCCTTGTCCTGTCATTGCAAGACCTTGACTGAACTTTACTGAACCTTAGATATGAACCAAAGAAATCTAATCTGATATTCAACTGTGATAGATTTCTGGAGCTCTCTGGGTCAGCTCCACAACTCTTAATTAAGGAGGTTTGAAATATACTTATTTCAGTATTGTGATTCATAACAACAAACTCCAAATGGAAGCAAGAAACTCAGCTAAACACAACTTGGCAAGCTGCTGTGGTATTTGAGTTGTGTATGCTCTTTTGGCTACACAGATTTGTTGTAGAAGAGGTTACAACAACTCGAACTGGAAATGCTCAAAGCCCTAATGAAAGGTTTGATATTTGAAGTGTGGAGGAAGATTGTGCTCTGGGCACATGTCAAAAAAAGAGGAGGAGGAGTTGATATCACCTTAGCTGGATTTGAGCTTTCATTGGCTGAGAAGTAATAAGCTAGGAAAAGACTTGAGAAAAAGGTGCATATCTGGTGACAGGAAATTGCCTTGTTTAGACCTTCTAAGAGACTCCTTTCTGTGCTGTCCCATTCCCTGGCATGTGTATCATGAAAGCAGGTGAGAGTTGTCAAGAAACACAGTGCCAGGAGACAAAAGATGGCATGTGAAGAAAATGAGTATGTCCAGCTCTCACCTGCCCCAGACAGAGCTCTTTCTTAGTATCCTCCCACAAGCCTATGCCTTTCTGTTCCAGCCTCACACAGCACTGTCCTGTGCATATGGACTAAAAAAAAAACCCCTCCAAACACATCCCCTACCCCTGGAAAAAAAAAAAACCACCCCCAAAAAAATCCCCAAACAAGAAAAGCCCAAACCAAACCCACAAAACCCCAACCCCCCACCAAAACCTGAAACACAGCTCACAACAAAACAAAAAGCCTCAAGCCGAAGAATCCCAGAAAACACCCACATGGAGAAACAGCTTTCAAACCCTTTTAGTGAAAGGTGGCTAAACAAGTCAGCGTGACCACCAGCTTAACTTCACTGTACAGGTCCTCGTCTCTGCTGGCAAATGAGGAAACCTGTTTGAAAATAATCAACAGAAGTAGCACTGATGGTCAGAGATCCTGCAAGAACTAAAGCACAACTTCTGGACATACAAATAAACATCCATTTCTTGGCATTCCTATACACTTACTTGCTGCTGCTGCTGCTGCTTATGAGCAGCATGGGACATCTAAGAACTCTGAATCTCACGCTTCAGGTCTTGCTTGCTCTTCACCCTCCCAGGAATTGATGGGGTGCCATTGACTTGCCTGCATTGTTTAGGCCACCCCTCTGTAGTATTTCACCTCATCCTGCAGCTAATTAAATATGCAAGCACTTAAGAGTTGTGGCCTGTCGTGAGAAAATTCTGTCACAGATAAGCCTCCAATTTTACTACTGTAAATCCTGAAAGGCTGATAGATGTGTGGTTAAAACACGGCCATCAATCTCTCTGTGAGACATAAGGCAAGGAAGGAAACCCATGGAGGGGTGGGTTGTGTGTGTGTGTATGTGTGTTCATGACAGCAGTTACAAGCAAAAGGCTCAGAGCTCCTCGTTGCTGCCAATCCAACCCCATTACAGTCTGAAGTAGATTCTTGGGTTTGTACCATAGCTGGAAAGGGATAAAAAGAACCAATCAAGAAGCCTTTACCTTGATTCCTGTTACTGAGAAATGCAAGCACCCATAAAAGCCTTCAGATGTTTTCACTTGAGTTCAAGAGGAGAAGCATTGCGAAATGTATGTTCCTGTCCTCTTCTTCTTGATCCGGAGTATGTGGTAATCAAACTGTTTGGCTTTAACTTGAGGGGCACAGCTAACACACAGCAGCTTTGAAACATGCTTAGATGCTGCTAAAAATCTGTCCAGGTACAACAACTGCCCTCGTTTTCAGGAAATCTGCACTAAGGCATTTTCTCATATTTTTGCATTGTAAAATATGAAGATGAAGGATGAACATGTGGAAAGGATATATGGAGCTGCCACTCTCTTCTCATTAGAGAATGATTCTACAAATAGTTAGTTCAGTACTGCTGCACCTGGTGCTCCTGTCCACCTCCCATTCCACTTCTAGAGATTTCTATGCATCAACACAGAGTCTGATTTTGCTAGGTAGCTAGAAAGCAAATTCAACCAAAATCAGCAGGGTTTATGCTTTTTTGGGGACTTGAATTGCCTGGGGGCCAAGTGAGGGACAAAGGCGGTACAAGGAGGAGGCAGTGGAGCCAGCTGGAGGCTGCTGGACCCCAAATGTGCTGGCCTACAGGTGAGACCCTGCTCTTAGAAACCACTGGGGAGCAAACTCAATGGGAATTTAAGCACCTGGTGGTGTCTAGCACTCAATGGTACTTAGTAAAAGGTGTCTCCATCAACCAAAGGGCAATGGTGCAAAGCTGCAAGCTGGAGGCCGTGAGGATGTAGTGGATTTTGCAAGTGGGTTTGGAAGAGAAAGCCAACTTGTCTAGGAACTACAAAGGGGAGGCTGTTCCCTGTGTATAGTGTGGGGACACAGCTATATTAAAGGAGACATTAATTGGGAGCATGGATGCAGCACTGGTCAAGGAGAGCTGCTTGGTGCTTGCTTATGTCCCTTCCATTCCATCAAAGCTCGAGCACTTCACTGAATAAAGGCATATGGGACCAATAAAGCAGATTTAAGGAGATGGAGTCCAGGTGGCAAAAGGGTATAATGGGAAGTGACTTATGGGAAAATGTTGCATTCAAAACTCTTGTGTTTGTTTAGGTGACCCTGTAAATCCAAACCCTGCTTTTAGTCAATGGGCCTACTCATGAGAGCTAAATTGCTTATGTTGCAGGATTGAGCCTACTGAAAGGAAGACTTTTCAAGGAGGTCCACATAAATGTTGTAACTCATGCATATAGTGCTCTTGTTTCACAGCACTAACCCAGTTATGAACACAGCCAACCAATTTGCCATAATTTGCGTACTTGGTTGGCATGTGTTTACAGAGGGGAGATCTGAATTTGTTTTAAAGAACTGCTTTTCCCCTGGTTTCCTTATCCTTACCTTAATCCTTCTGCACAAAAGAAGTTCAAACGAAACCCCCACCCCCCTTCCCCCACTTAAATGAAAATTTGAAAGCAAACCCTGTACAGTCTACCTTTCATATGCACATAGATACTTTGCAGCGAAATGAGAAACAGCAGAAGAGCTTTGCAATAACCATGACAGAGTGGGCAAGCAAAAACCAAAAGGCCTTCAGTAAAATAATGCTTTGTTAGATCTTAATAAGAGAAAACGTCCCCCTGGAAATAAATCCTCCCTTGACACGATTCTCATATGAAAGAGAACCCTTCTGCGTTGAAACCAAATGTTTAAAAGCTCTGCGCTTTGTTTTATTAATACTCATAATTTATTCTTCTTAGGAAACATCCTTCACAGGCTACCAGAGCACTCAGTGTGGTGTACATCATCATAAAAACAATTTAGAAGGCAAAAATGTTAGAACAAAAACAGGACTCTTCAAGCTTTAGTGAATAAAACCATTCAGGGGGGTCTGGAAAAAGGACACAGATGTGAAGAATCAAAACCAGAAGATAAATTGCAAACAGGAATATAAACCAAGCCTTGCAAACAAACTGGAGTGGTTTTTAGAAGTCCTGAATAGTTATATGTAAAATTCAAGTCAGAGATCATTTGTGTAGCCCTACAGCAGCTCCTCTCTTCAGGATCCAAAACCGAACAGGCCACTTAGCTCTCAGGTATTTTTCCACAGAACTGAGTGCATTTCAGTGCGGGAGCAGCTGTCCTCATGATCAATACCTGCTCAGTCCAGCACTTGGAAGGCCCTCATCCATGTTGCGGCTGGGCTTGTAGCTTCCTTTCATGATAGATCTCTTATGGGTTCCACTTAAGTTGTTCATTCACCCCAATGCAGGCAGTAAGAATTAAGTTGTTGTTTTTTCCCTTCTGAAAAAAAGCAACCAATTCCCACCCCCCCCACCCCCCAAGACTGAAGTATTCATGTGCTCTCCAGATGATAACTTTCTTCTCAGGAAGATGAATATCCAGGCATTATAGCAATGGTGACTAACCTGCTGGTCTTGAACTACAGACCAGCTGTACAGATGTACAGAACACTGGAACAGGCTGCCCAGGGGGACTGTGGAGTCTTCCTCCATTCAAAACCTTCCTAGACACATTCCTGTGTGATCTGGTCTAGGTGATCCTACTCTGGCAGGGGGTTTGGACTGGATGAGCTTTGCCTCTGACATTCTGTGATTCTGTGATAAGGACACTGAATGAACAACTCAAGTCATGTGTAGGGTTGGCTTTGGGCAAGAAAACCAGTAGGAGAAGAGAGGGAAAGGAGATGTAGAAAGCAATGTTTCAGTGAAATGGAAAGTAGATAAAGGAACTATGGTGTTAGCCCTCAAGCCAAAGAGCAGGACCTTGCCTGATGTTGGTAACGTTCTGCTCTCCCCTACAGCTCTTTTCTGGGCTTATCCAGGATCTGGAGTGCCCTGTGTAATGGTGCAAGTAATAAAGCTTTAAGCTATCTCAGCAAGTTCATACTGTCTCAGAGGAAATCCTCACCCTGTGGAGAGCTTTTTCGTGCTGGTCGGGGAGAAACCAACTTTAGTTTACGATCTCTGTGATCCTTCACATATCCACGCCTAACCCCGCCCCCCCCCCATGATTACCTACAGCTACAGCTTGTGGCCATTTCTCTTCCACCTCAAGCTCCCCAGGGCAGATAGTTTCAGGGAGGTGGATCTTGCTAGTGTAGGTTTGTAAAGCTGTGCTATTTCATATCTGCGTCCAGCCTTGTATACTGTCATTAATGGAGCTCAGGAGAGGTCAAAGGAGCTACAGAAGCTTTGGGTCTGATGACTTTTCAAAGCGAAGATACATAAAACGAGGACAAAGGATACCACAAGGTCCCTGTTGGTGGGCAAAGTCTAGCAGAAATAAAACAACATTTCATGGCAGGAAAAATGCCATTGAATGAGAGAAGCGATAAACCTTTGGAGTTTGAGCAAAACTTTATGCAGCTGTAATACTGTAATCTAAGGGTTAAGTAAAGGAAAATATGCCAAAGCAAAGCCAGAGATGCAAGACCACATCACCCATTCAGATTGCAGCAGGGGTAACTCCAGCCATGCCTAGAAGGTAGCCGGACGCAGTATGTTCTTTCCATTAGCTCAGTTTGTGCAATTATGCTTGTACAGAGTTACATACTTGTGCACAGTTCTGGCCACAGAAGCCATTTCTTCATGCTCAGACCTGTTTGCAGGAGGTGAAACTGAGCTGGGACATTGGAGCTGCAAACTCCTAGTGAAGCAAGACTGGACGAGGTTGTACTTTGCAGGGGGTGGGTGGTTGGATTAAGCAGTGCATTCAGTAATCCCCCGGGATATTTTTCAACTGTAATTCATGCTCAGTCATCAAATATGGAACAGATTAACAGGAAGAGGGGTTGTATATTTCTTGTAAGTCACAATCTTCTTTTATTCCTGACTATCTACAGTGCAATTTCTTTTTAAGCACTGGGTTTTATGCTTGATTGTGGTGCTGTACTACCCATGGCACATTTAGCTGCCAATATAATTTTCTGATTAATTTATTTGCCACGGTGCTGTTTAATAATTGTCCTGTGTTAACACAGCCCACTCTCATATGAGCCCTTCTCCCTCCATACAGACAGGAGGAAAAGTAACACACAAAAACCCCTCTGGGTTGAGGTAAAGAGTTTTACTGGAAATGATAACAATGCACAATGACCTCAGCTTATTTGCAGTAAAATGCAGAAGCAGCAACAGAAGCCAGTGACAGAAACAGTTCCCCCCTGCCAAGCACGCAGCAGCCAGCCCAGGGGAAAAGAGCTAACACCCCAAAACTGGAAACCAGAAGTGGCAACTGCAACAAGGAGCATCTCATGTTACAATCTGAACTTCAAGCCCCAAGGTACTTTGCTCCAGCCAGTGCTTTCATTTTGAAGCTGGCATGATGGCACCACGGTATTGAATATAAGCAGCAGATTCAACCCAACCCATGACAATAACGAATGCAGAAAATGTGAGCATTAAGAGGAATAATGTTCAGAAGGGTTTGTTTGTTTTTTGTTTTTTGGTTTTTTTTTTCCTATCAGGCTGACTGTAAATATAGTTTTAAAAAAATTAAGACCTTATTGATAGCTCCAGAAATGCATAGATAGGTATGACCTGGTGTAAGTGTATAGCTATTCCTTCCAACTGCACAAGATTGAGGAGCATCCAGATTTCTGGTGAGAAGAACAGCTTTAAAGCTGAGCCTGTAGAATCTTTTCTCCTGTGGGGCTGCAGAGGTTCAGTCTCACCCACTATCATCTCCTTACATTCTGAATATTGAAGAAGAAAGATGTTTTGTTTGGTTTGTTGGTTGGCTGTTTTTTTTCCATTAACCTTCTAGTGCAGCCTGGCCCGGGCTACATATGAAAGCATGAAACTGTGACACTTGATAAGTTTTCCCCTCAGAACATTTGTTGTTAAATAAAATTCCTGAGTATCAGTTTCTGAACCTAGTGTATGTGGAAACTTCTTGTTTTGGTTTTCATTATACTATAATCCAAATAGGACTCGGGTGGATTTTTAATGCCTCATTAGTCCTCATCTAGGACTTGCAATCCACCATTTGCCCACCTGAGCTGCTCCTTCACACACACTGTCTGCCACATCTGGAGAATTCCTAAATGCAGCAGCATTGCCCAGCCCTGCCCTGATAGAGGCATGACTTGATGATCTCGAAGGTCTTTTCCAATTAATCAGGTTGGTAAAGACCTTTGAAATCAAAGAATCATAGAATGGTTTAGGTTGGAAGGGACCTCAAGGATCATCCAGTTCCAACCCCCTGCCATAGGCAGGGACACCTCCCACTAGTACAGGTCACTCAAGGCCTCATCCAACCTGGCCTTGAACACCTCCAGGGCGGGAGCAGCAATAACCTCCCTGGGCACCCTGTGCCAGTGTCTCACCACCCTCACTGCAAAGAACTTCCTCCTAACATCCAATCTAAATCTTCCCTCTGCCAGTTCGAACTCATTAAACCTGATTAATTCTGTGAGTCTATGATTCTGTGACCTGAGCAGTTTGTGCATCCCCACTGTCTAAAGCCAAGTCCAGAAAACAAATCTGAGATCTCTGCTCATAACTCACAGGGAGCATGCCACAGGGAGAAGATGTTGGCTCAAATGTCCTAGTGGCTGCAGTCTGTAAAAGAGCAGTGGTGGCATCACATAGACCTCCCTTTGCAGGCGTGCATCTACCCCTTTGGATTTATATGTATAAGAAGGTGGTGTTTATGGGTAGAGATGCATTCTTAAAGCCCTTCTCGTGCCTTTTGAGACCTTAAGAGCAGACACTGGCTTCCACCGACAGCACTGTGTGCTCCTCTGACCCAGCCCTGCCTCGGGCCACTGCCGGTGCTGGAACTGTGCTAGCTGGAGTGGAGTAACCCTGACGAGGCACTATCTAAAGCAATGCCCACCGCTCCCCATGGCACCTAGAGACAGCAGCCTCTGTTTTGCTAAACAGCCCGGGTTTGTTTATACAGAGTGAGAGCTGACTAAGATTTATTTTAACTGAGTATGACTCAGAGAAGTTGATCGCCATGAGACCAAGAATGCTGCTGTGGTGTTAAGACAGGGGTAAAGACCTACCAAAGTATTTTTAGATGACAATGAATATATTGGGCAATAGTGAATCATGCTGAAACGAGACTAAGTGGGGAAGCCAGCACTTGTGTCCAAACACAGGCAATATGAAAATGTGGAGAAAACACTCACTTTGTTATGTAAACATCTCTTTATTCAGCAGAGCACTTGTGACAATGAGTTTTAGCCCCTCTGCTGCAGAACAGATGTGTTTTCCTGGGGTAACAAATAATTGGAAGTGATAAGCTGAAATTAAGAAAGAAAAAAAAATTAAAGTCAGATGGGGAACAAAGGATAAAAAAGATTGTCAATGGCACAGCAGGCTGCACATTAGCTTTTGGGGGAAGTGAGATGCATCTTCTTTTACACAGAATTCAAACAAGTATTAGGGATCAGAGGGAACAGCCTGCTGTGAGGTGAAGAGATCTCCTGTGAGTTTGCTAATTTGTTACTTCTTCTCGGGTACATTTTTTGCTCCCCTGTGCGCTTAGATATTTTGCTCTAGATATTGCAGATTTTTTTTTTTAATTACTTGCATTTCGTACTTTTATAACTCTAATTATATCTAGAATTATTTGACCTGACATGCAAAAAATACTGACATGGTAGCTAAAAAATTCTAAATCGGACACTGCTGTCTGCTTTTATGGTATCTGTGCATTACCACAAGCTCTTTGCTGCCTCATTTCCTTCACAATAAAGGACCCATCACCTATTCAAGGACTACAGGGAGCAAGGAGGGTGGACCGGGTGTCGCTGGGGGAAATCCATACTGGAGTCTGATTTTGTCTGGGGGATGGAGCAGGGTTTATTTCAGGAGAAGGCAGCTTCTTTCCCGGCTTGTAAAAGCGCACAGACTTTTTACAGTAGAGAACATCTCTACTGTATGGTCTGTGTGCAGCAGGTGGGATGGGGACATGTATGACAGATGGATGGACATCAGCCCTGGATCTCATTGTGACTGCAAGCATCTTTTAAAACCCTTTTCCCTCGAAGTAAACCTGCAGTGTGATCCATGGGCTCAAAGACACTTGGAAAAGATGATTTTCAGAGAGCTCAGCAATTAAGTGTGAGCAAGCTGCACAGAGGGCTGAGCATATACAAAGATTGCCTAAAGATTTATAACTTAGCCAAATTTGCCTGGAATTTGCTAGGAATGGCTGAACATATTCACTTAACAAAGGCCATTCTTCCCTGGTCCTCAAAGTCCAATCTGTTCCTCTAGCGTGTGTAAGCCTGAGATCTGTTTATGGGAAGCAGGGATAATTTTGCTTAACATTAACTTTAATCTCAAAAATGTTTGGCATGTTTTGCCTTAAATTAAAAATAGATTAAAACCCCTGCCTCTTTCCAGCACAAAAACCTCAGTGCAAATGTTAGTTTGTCAGCACAATAAACAGCAACAATCAAGATCTCACATAAAGCAAAAACAAAACCAAAAGAAACAAACAAAACAAACAAACAAACAAAAAAAAAACCCCAAACAAAAAATCCCCAACAACAAGAAAACCAAAACCAAAACCAAACTGGCTAACCTTAAAGAAGCATACTGCTATTAACCGTCCCTATAACCTAACAAAGAAATGCCCTGAGGGACCTTCCTTTCCCCTGCTTACATCCTCAGCCTTCACTGCAGTATCCCTATGGGAGATAAATTCCATCTCCACCCCTCCACCTCCAGCCTTGTTATACTGATACTTGGATATTGTGTGTGCTATGTACTGACAGCTTCTGGTTTATATCCAGTCAAGTAGGAAGCCTTCAAAATGCTTAAAAATCGCAGTTACAAAAAATGAATTTATCATAAGTAAGGCACTCCAATCTATTAAAAAGGCAAAGGCTTTGACATTCCTGTCTGAGTGAACACATTTAAAATTATATACATTCTAGCAAAGGTGGCCTAAGGTTGGGAGCAGCTCATAGGTTGCCTCAGGACATAGGACTGGAAGTTAGGGTACTCTGGTTCTGTAGTTAAATTCCCAAAAGCAAACAAAAGCACTCACTCCAGTTAGCAGATTCTGATGAAGGATTTTGAAAAGTGAAGAAAATGATTGTATCCATTGCTGATTAGCCCTACTAAATGGTCAGAAAGAGTTCAGCATCACCTTGTTATATGCACATGAACTCTCCTGAGGCATTTGTGGTGCAAAAATTAAAAAGAAAGGAAAAGAAAAAAAGAAAAAAAGAAAAAAAAAAAAAAGCGCCAGATTAAGCAAGTGCCTCAGACGGCTGTGTTTGAAAGCAGAGGTTCAGGACAGGAACACTTTCCATGGAGTCATTTCAGGCAAAGGTCACATGTGTGCATATAAAATATTCCTGAAAGCAGTGCCTTTGTCCCCCAGCTGTCTCCCAATGGAGCCATTGTCCCGCCAGGGCAGCTGGCACCCTGACTTCAGCCCCGCTGCATGGGGATCCCAGGCCCGGGGCGGCCAGGAGCCAGCCCAGGGCCAAGGCAGCCCGCGACCTCCCCAGGCAAGCACATCTGCTGGGAGCTGCTGCTGCTGCTGGGGCGAGGCTGAGGCAAAGTTTCCACACTGAGTTTCAGCCATGGAGAAAAAAGACCCACTGGTACGGTAGGAGCATCTTCCCTTCTGCCCATGTGTTTCTCTGGCTTGTTAAAGTAGTCTTAACCAAATATAATTACAAGCAAAGTCAGGCTGTGAAGTAGCTCGAATGTGTTTTTGCCAAGTGCGGCTTAGACTGGGATTTGGCAAGCTGGAAGTCCTTTCACTATGCATTTAGGGGTGATGTTGGGAGTGTTCTGATTCATAAGTAAAGAGTATTATTTAATGCACTGAGAAGCAAATGTATTTTAAAACCCACAGTAGGTCTCTTACAGCTTTTTTTTTGCCTTCTGAAGATATCTTCTCTCTTAACATTCTTAATAATAATTGCTTTTCATATATATCATTACCTTATAGCAATGTTAAAATTGGCATCCAGCACAGACATCAAAGTATCTTTTCTTTTGTTTGCATTTACCTCCTACAATATTCACATTATGCAAATACATAATTAAGAGTTTAAAGCTCCCATATCACTTTGCTTTTGATTTATATTCAAATTTCCAGCATCCATCCTCTGGTAGAGGCCTGGGCTCAAAGGCAATCTGTCTCAATAAGGTTCCTATCTCAGACATCTCTACTGAAGCTTTTTTCTCCAGGGAATATACATGGATTTATTTAATCAGGGCAGTAGCTTCTCAAGCATCTGTAAATTTTTTCATTACTCCCTATGGCACAAATGTAAAGTGCTGATTAGAGAGGCAAGTGGATAAGGAGTTAATAAAACAGTGCATGCCTTGTAGTTCCTCTCCATATGATTGGACTCATAATGAGTTTAATTACTCTGATTTTGAAGTATTAATCATTGAATCCCTTTTTTGCTTCTGATTTGCTTAGAGTTTAATTGTGATTTGCTTCTAATTACTACTGATCTATGCAAGCTGCCTGCCAGCAGTTATCAATTCTGTACAGGCTGCTTCTCACTGCCACTGCATCTGGTATGGAAAGGCTGAACTGTGTGAGATGAAGTGAGCTGCTGGCTTGTTGATTTCAAAAATAGAGCATCTTTGTTGTGAAGAAGGTATTGCTCCCTTTATTTGAGAGGCTGCCTTACTGTAGTGGTGCTGAGGCTCTTTCTGCAGCTTCCATGGGAACTGCAGCCCTCACTGCTGGACGTGTGGTGGGGAGGCACGCTAGGGGCCAGCAGAGTATGATCTGGACAGGAGGGAGAGGTAGCAGGATAGTCTGTACCTAAAAGAAAGAGGCTAATTCTGCCCCTACCATTTGGTTATCCACAGGTGACCTGCTGGACTGTCCAGAGATAGCTATGGACATTTTGAGATTAAGAGAGAGCTTCTCATGAAGTTCAAGGCTGGAAAAATGTTTCTTCCTAGCAAGCTGTCCTGTGTAGGATGTTAAGAAAACAAAATGGTGGTCCATTTGTGTAGTGGCATTTATTCTACAGAATCTTGACTTGCTCCAGGGGATGTAATGTGATGGTTAAACAAAGAATTTAGAGTCAGCGCAGCGGGGAGGTCTCCAATTACTCATCAAAGATGCCAGCCGAATTTGAAGGCCAGATAGCTAAAAATATGTTAGCATCACTCTTGAAAACTGAAGCTGTTAATAGCAGTGCCTGCATAGCAGCCTTCAGCTGTGGGCAGCAGATGCAATCCTTTCATATTAGGTTGAGCTGATAGTGGAGGTAATTAATATTTCTGAGAGCTGAATGAACATGAGACTGCTCCTGGCAGCACTGGGGCTAGCATCACCTCATCTGAATTGCCATGATCTGTTTAAGTGCTTCACCAAATTAATGGGCCACCTATTGAAACAGAGCAAAATCTGTTATTGCTGACAAAACAGTAACACAAACTGGTTTTCCTGTGCTCACAAAGCTGATGGCACCCTTGACCTCAGCTTCATCTTGGTGGATGGGGGCTTTTGAGCCTCCCAGAGCCACTTTTCAGTGCTGCCAACTGCAGCAGCCCAGATGGGCTCATCGCTTGGAGAGATGATGACTGTGCTTGTAGAGTGTCACACCAAATGGTATTACAGGACTGCTTTGTCTCAAAACCCATGAAAGTGTGTGTGCTCCACACATTGAGAGAAAAGGAGAACAGGGTCACTGGCACTTCGGTACACAAAGAAATGAAAATATAGAAAGAAATACGTATGGGCACAACTGGCATTGCAGAACTATTTTGCTGTTGTGTAAAAGTCCATTTGCTTAGAATTTCCGGTTGCTAGTGCTGCACATGAAAAATTGGATGAGATTAAAAACACAAAGTCATGGCATATATGCTCAAATCCTGTCTTCTTATGATCCAGACACAGCTTTTCTCCTGTTGCTGATGGACCTTCCTTCCATCTGTAAATGGAAGAAAAGTTGCATCCTCAGATGCCTCCCCCTCTAATGCAATTCCTGTTCAGTCACTCTCTTAATTTCTGTGGGAATCTTGATGCCCTCCTTCCACTCTTTATATTGTGAAGTTCCTGAAAAAAATGATTCTATAAGTTTTCTCCTTTGTTTACCTCATTTCATAATATCTTGTAGAGATTTTTAATAGGAAGCTGTGGTGGGTTGACTTTGGCTGGCTGCCTGATGCTCATCCAGCCACTCTCTCACTCCTCCTCCTCAACAGACCAAGGGGAGAAAATAAGATGGAAAAGCTCATGGATCAAGATAAAGACAGGGAGATTGCTTACCAGTTAGTGTCATGGGCAAAACAGACTTAGCTTGAGGAAAATTAATTCAATTTTTTGACAACTAAACCAAAATGTAGATACTAAGAAGCATAGACAAAAAATAAACTAGCACCTTTCTTTCCCCTTTTCTCAGACTCAACTTCACTCCTTCATTTATCATTCCTCCATCTCCTTCCCATCACCCCAGGTGGCATGAGAGGTTGTGATCATATGTGAGAGATTGGGTAATTTTTGTTTGATCACATAAATTCAGTGCACCTAAGCAGACTTGATAACTTTTTTATGTCCTTTTATGTATATTGGACTTGATAGTAGAATCATAGAATCGTCTGGGCTGGAAGGGACCTCCTAAGGTCATCCAGTCCAACCCCCACTGCAGTCAGCAGGGGCATCCTCAACTAGATCAGGTTGCTCAGAGCCCTGTCGAGCCTCACCTTGAATATCTCCAGGGATGGAGCCTCAGCTGCCTCCCTGAGCAACCTGTTCCAGAGTTCCACCACCCTCTTAGTAAAGGACTTGTTTGTAACATCCCATCTGAATCTGCTCTTCTCTAGTAAAGTACAGCTGAAACAGTGCATGAACAGCAGAGCAGAGATCACAGGGTGGTTTCCTTCCCCACAAACATCACAACAGAGAGAACAAGAAGGGAAGATTCCCTTTTGGAGCCTGCAAAGCTCTGTTCTCCTAATACATCTTGTCTTTTTCATCCTCAGCACTAAGAAGTCTTTACATGCCCTTGTGTTGGTTTGCCCAGCCAGGCTCAGCCTTCCCACAGACTGTAGGAGATGGGTAGGAGACAGTGGTGGGGCATGGGCTGCCCTTCATCTCCTGTGCTGTTCTGCTGGAAGTGAGAGGCCTGGTTTATTTGTTAAAGCTGACACCTCTCCAAAACCCTCCCATGTCTCTGCCCTGTGCCCTCCTTCCTGCAGTCTGACTGCTCTTCCACTTGCCCTCCTGGAACTTCCAAGCTGGCTTAATTGTTTTACTTATGAAACACCAGAGTAGGAAGCAACAAAAGCAGAAACTTTCCTAGTGTAGCATTTTTAATCCAATTCCTTCCAAAGCCATGCTGAATTTTATGCAGAATCAAGCAGCTGCTTCTGCAGATTTAGGCTGCCTACAAGGAAGGATATGAACATGAGGCTATAGTCTGATACTGATTTTTGAAACAGCTGTCATGGCTGAAGTTACCACAGAATAAGTTGTATGCACTCCTGCTCTGTTCTAGGGTAAAGTGAATCTGGTTAACCCACTGGTCCTCTGCTGCCTTCAGCTAGCATGTGAAGATCCTGCTGCTCCTTGCCTGTTCCCATCATCCGCCCTGGCTTCTTTACTCAAAGTGTGTAGGTTTGGATTTGTCTTTGTCAGTTTGTTTTTAAAGGTGATTTAATCAGTGTTCCTCAGCACCAGGCTGGAGGAAGATCACCCAGACAGTGAGATTGCCATGGTCAGCTTGATGCAGTGGAGGGGATGAAGCAACCAGCATAAACAAGTCCACATCTGAACTACACCCCAGCAAGGACAGCAGGCACTGGATGCCTTTCCTTCAGCTGCCAAAGCTACTACTGGACAAGGAACTGTCTCTGCTTTCTTCACCAGAGCAGCAGTTTGCTCAAGTCTTTATTTTCTGTGGGATCAAATGTTGCCTTCAAAGGTGTTTGGATACAGCTTCTCAGAGAAGGAACAGCAGTGGACAGTGAAAGGATGTAAAACTAAATCATCCCAGATGTTTTGCAGGCTCTCTGTAGATGCCCAGGAACATCTGTCTCTGTCCTGAGAAACTTCAGCAAATATCATTTCAAGATGACTTTAGTCCTGTCTTCTGTGAAAAAGAGATTTACTTCTGTGAAGGCTGAGCAAAGCAGAGCTGCTTTTCTTTTACAGCAGTCAGTAAGCATTAAACTGGGGAAGAAATTATTTCTGAAAATTGCTAGATGAAAAAAAAAAAAAGAGTTAAAACTTAACTCAGTAAGATTATTTTATTTAAAACATTGAAGAAATATGTTTATATTTAAGCAGCCAGCTGCCTTACAGTCTGTTTAATCCATTTTAAAAGAGTCATCCTTCATTCCTTTCCAAAGTTCTATGCTAGAAAGGTGAATATTTACATCAAAACAAACCCTTGATAATAGCCAAGCCAGCAGAGCTGCATATTCTTGATGTGTTATATTGCATTCCTGCAGAGCTTGAAATGTATCCAATTGCACATTATGATATGGGTTTAGAAAGCAATCCAGCAAGGAATCACATTGCTTTGTTGTTGAGATGTTGCTTATACTTTTCTCACCCGTAGAAAACAGGCAGGACTGTGTCCAACAGGATGTTTTCCCCTCTCTGCTTTCTCCAGTCATCTTTTCACTCGTCTGTAATCTGATAAAAGAGCTGGTGCTCGACTACAGTGCTGCTGACATGGTTCAACTTCAGAATGTTTGTGATGCTCAGAACGTGGCCCGTCTGTCCAAAAGGATCTAAAAAGTAATTTGCAATTGTTTTATGCTTTCGTGCTTTGCCATTAAAGCAGGCAGCAGTAGGTGCACGTTAAGAAATGCAGAGAGCTGATGGTATGTGGCAGGTTGGCTCTGCTCTCCTGGGAGCAGCAGCGATCTGGGCAGGAAGAAAAGAGCTTGTCCATGTTCTGCCTCTGCTCCTCCGGCCACGGGATGCCACTGATTTACAGTGCCCGGCCTGCGCTTCAGATGCAGTAGCAGTCTGCAGCTCACTGTATCACACAGACTTGCTGCTCTCAGTGCTGAGGTCCAGAGCAGGGTACTCATCCAACTGCAAAACCCCTCCAAGAGTGAGTATTTTTTAACCTGACTCACAGTGTGGCCCTAGGAATGGCGGCTTAGGGTGAGAGGGATGGAAGTGATGGCAAGGACTAGTCAGTCTGCCAGGGCTGCTGGTAGATGCGTAGTATCTGGAGTCAAAGACTTTAATTCTGTTCTGAAGGAAAAGGACAGAAAACCCTGTTATTTCCAAGTTAATCAAATGCCCCACCACCCTCAATAGCTGGGGACAGCTTTTAAGCTTGTGTAAATTACAAAGATATGTCTTTCAACTATGAGATAAATCAGTATCCCCAGAAAGGAATTTCAGGTGAGACTAAGTGTGACAGTGTTAACTGTGTCCTCATTTGCTGTACTTTTCTTTGAGCAGAAGCTTGGGAAGTTCCTATTGCATTCTTCTCCACATTGGGCCACTCAGCAAACCAGATCAAGGAGTTCAGGCAGCTTTTAAAAATTGCTATTTTTCTTTTCTAGAGGACCTATTTTCTTCATCAGTTGTGCTAACTTCTTCAGGTTTGGTTTCTTGGTTTTTGGTGGTTTGTTTTTTTTTTTTTTTTTTAACAGAGGTTTTTCTTACCTTTATTCTGGAGTGACTGCACTTAATGATGCAGTCTTGCAGTTCTTATGCAAATAGATAGCTCTGCATTTGAATTGGACTTGTGTCCATTTGAAGTAGGCTCAAGTCCCAGAAGGTCCTCAACATTTTTTTTTTCCGTCTTAACTGCCACACTGCCACAGCCTATCCTACGTTGGTAAACTCACTTAACATGCCAAAAACCCCTTTCATAGATGCCGACACAGGTTACTGTTAAAGCAGGCAGTTCTTCGGTCTTGAGATGCTTCCTTATGCATACAAACAGTATGGGAAAAGACAAGGGAAACAGTATGGGAAACAGAAAGGGAAAACATACCCACATGAGGGCATGCACCTATTTGTTGGGGGGGACTTCTCCATTCCCACCACCACCCCACTTCGATTTCTTCCCCAGAAGCTTGGTGCTACAGAGCATGGATGTTCAAAGCCTCATCTGCAGGCAAGTTGGGCTTATTGCTAGTGACATGTCTCTTGAAATGGAAATCAAATAGGATTTGCTATGTAGAAAATATCAGTGGTTTGGGTTTTTTTAGATTAACCAGAAGAAAACACTAATTAAAATACTTCTTCCTTGATCCAAATGCCAAAGACATTAAAAAAAAAAATCAAACAAACAAATAGAAACTCTTATTTGGCAAAGAAAACAAACTCACACAAACTCAAAGTAAACAAAACAGTATTAATCAAATCCACATTTTACTTGTGGGGAAGAGATTAGCACTTGGAAATTTTTTAATCATATCCAAGCCTTGAGCTTGATAAGTGTGCCAAAACAGAGTTTGGGCTGAGGGTAAATGTGATTAAGTAGGAGAGATATGTTACAGGATTACTGCAGGAGTGCCCACAAGAACTTTTATGTATCCAGGAAATTCAAAGCTATTGTACTACTGAGAAAGGTTCAAACATGGTGAAGGACATAGATACAAGTTACAGAAAGCAGAAATATGAAGTCTAGAAAACCTGCTTTATTACATTTCTGAGTAGCTTTCCCATCTGTTATTGTCTTCTTTTTTTTTTTTTTTTTTCTTTTGTTCCCCCACTTAGCTTTAACTGCTTGCTTCTAAATGACTATGTTTTTGTGGGGGACAGAATAGCTTTTATCTCTTGTAAAATCCAAATAAATGAGCAGTTATTGTGTATGGCATATGCGAGGTATCACTGAGACCTCCAGACTACTGTCAGGGGGCAGATGGGTGACCTCCATACCACTCAAATCTACATCTTTTTTGAAAAGGTGGATGCAAATCTGCTGATGGGCACTTGTGACATCTGCCACCATCTCAAGCGGAGGAAAGGAGAAAACTCGAGAACCTGTTCTGCTTCATACCAATCATATTGTTTAGAAATTGAATTGGGAAAATAAAAGTTATGAAGGTATAGATGTTGGACTGGTATTAATGCTGATCCTGCCACATACGTGGTTCACAGCAAGAAGTGTAGTAGCCTGTGTTAGTTAGCTGCAGCACTGCTGGAAGACAGAGACAGGCATGCAGGCACACAGAGCTTTCTTGAGGTCACTGAAAGCTTCTCTCCCTTTCCCAGCTGACCTAACTGTTCTGATGAAAGACATGATCTTGCTGGTAAACCTTGTTTTGCTTGTGTTCAGGCACAAATGGTGGTGGTGTGTGTAGGGTGCACTTCAACCAAGGCCCCAGCACAGGCATCAGAGGGAGCTTCAGGAGCTGCAGTGCTATCACCACATCCGCAGCCCACATTTAGCCACTGAAGCTCTTGCATCTGGTGTGTGATACAGGAGAAATTATTTCTCTACTGCACATTATGCCCTCATTTTTTCCACTATACTACACACCTGGGTTTCAGTCCTTATCCCAATGTGTATACAAGTGTTTTACCTGAGGAAAACTTCTCCTTTTTTCTCTCTGATTAGGCAGAGCCTGTGGGCTTGGTTATGGACAGGTACACATGCAATACGACTGCTTTGTGTAGGATGTGATAGCCATCCTGAGAGAGCTCTTACAGGAGGCTGAAATGAAGAGGGATGTGATATGCTTTGCTGGTCCACGTGCTTTGCTGATCATCCTCACTGAGGGCAGGGCTGGATCTGAGTGCTTAGCTCCCAGCCCTGTGAACCCTGCAGGCATTATGTAGGGTGCTCAGAAATGTTGATGGACCCAAGGCACTTGGTGCCTCGGGAACTGGGCTAGAGCACACTGCAATTTTGAAGACTTTAATTTGCCCATGATTGTCCCTGAGGGTCTGGCATCCCTTTATGGATCCTTCTGGCCAAGAAAGTCATCCTCAGCACACTCCTTCAGTGCACCATGGTTTGCATACCTTGCCCTCAGGGCAATGATGAGCAGACAGATAACTGGTGACTATTAGTCAAGCTTAAAGGTGCTGTCAGGTGGTGTTCTGAGGCAGTGAAGTGAGGAGTGTGTACTTTCCTGAGCACAGTCTGCTTTGTGGGTCTTCCTAGTCTCATGGGGTAGCGGCAGGCATGATGGTGCAGCTGTTCACCTGCTAGTCCTGGGCCCTCTGCAGGGAAATTATCTCCTTGACAAAATGCTGGGTTTATCTTCGTAAGAGAAGAAGATAGGTTTAGAAGCTTCTGTAGCCCTCACAACATGTCCCATAACCAAAGGAAGCAATGGCATGAGCCCTCTCTATACCAATAGCTTCTTTTCTTCTATGCCCTGCATACCACACTAGTTCATGACTGTGAACATCTGTGTCCTCTCCTAATTTTTACAGTCAGATACTGATTTTTCATTTCCAAACCAGCCATTTGAAATCTGTCCCTTGCTGGAGTGTTTTGCCTCCATCAGGTAAAGCTGATTTGTCTGTGAGCCTGTTTGGGGGGCTTCAGTGGCACTCCTACACTGAGCAGAAACAGATCTCTCATCCTTCAGAAACTCTTGTGTATTTTTTCCTGCATACCCAGGCTGTACAGTCACACTTCTGGGCTCCTGTGTGTAACTGTAACCTGGATCCTGGGCTGAACTCTGCTGAGAGACTGCTCATCACAGGCGGTCACTCTCACACACCAATTCTTACACCTCTCTTTTTGTTGTCAGGCTGCTGACTCTGGTTGGCTTTGCTGTCCTTCTGCTGTCCTTTTGCTGTCTATTTGCTGCCCCTGCTCTCACACACTCACCTTCCCTTCCTTCTCTGTTTTGTTTATCAGTTGCTATGCAGCATTCACAGCTATGAGTGTTACAGGTACTTGGTTTTGATCTGTAAAATCCTATAAAAATATCTATTAAATTTCTTTATACACAAAAATCACCTACTCTTGTTACGGTCATCCTTCTTTGGCTTCGATAAAAAGCCTCATGTTGTTTTCACTGAGCTACCTACATCTTCCCATGTTCAGTTTGGCTGCTGGAATCTTCTTTGGCTTCACAGTGGGAACTGCTTGAATTTCTACAGCTTATCAAAAAGTTTTGTTGTTTGAAATTGCTGTTTCATGAACTCAACTAAATGTTTGTATTGGACACAACCATATGGGGAAGTTGGTTGAGTGGGTTGAGAGCTCTGGGACACTCTGGAGAAGTCCTTCACTTTTCTGCCTTTCATGCTGCTGGAAGCTTTCCCCCGTGGCTGTCTGGACACCTGATGTAGCTGTATCTAGCACCCAGTGCCTTTGTTATATCAATCAGAGGAACCGGAGAAGAGGAATGCTTGCGGCTGTGAAAAAGCTACAGCAGGACCTGCTCATGTAAAGTGCCACCTAGTGGCGATTGGCAGTTTTGCAGCTCAAGCTAAATCCCAGTATGATCGGCGCAAGGCAATTAAAGTCAAGGGCCAGCCCCTACGCACCATAACCGATGCGGAGGCATTTCATATTTTGCTGATCTTTTTAACATTCCTTTAAAATGTGTTTCATTTTTTCATTTAAGCCCTAAACCTTACACTGAACCGCTGCATTCTTGGCCCAGGGACGCATTATTTCAGCTTTAGTCTTTCCTATTCTGATGATGAGTAAAATGGCAATTAATTAAAAAAAAAAAAAAAAAAAAGTTAATTGCCAGTGATCCTAGCAGGGAAATTTTGTCTGAAAAAAAATCATTAGATCTTGTTTATGCTAATAAGTTTCTTGTGCATCTACGTAGTGGCTTCTTGTGACAAAAAGACGACTGTGCATCTGAGTATGTGGTCAGTTCAGAGCTACTGGAAAATGTCTTACATAACACATATGTAAAAGATTAGCAGCCCTCATCATCTATAGTTCTAAAGGATGCTATAAAGAGCTTAATTAATTTATTTGTAGCATAGGCCAGGAAAATTAAAATGAGCTCTTCTGTTGATGTAAAATTGTGAGGTTTACAAGCCACAGAGAAGTCACATGAATGGAAAAATGAAATACATATTTCCAAATCACTAGAAGTAATCCATGCTGCTGTGTTTTTTGGTTTTGTTTCTTGCTTTAATTTTCTTCAAGACCATTTTTAACTTATGTTGGAAACTCCTTTTAAAAGAACTGACCACCTTTGTGTTAGGAAGATATTCAGGAAGAGTGAAGGCTCAGCATCTCTGAAAATGAGGATAGATGTATTGTCTTGGGCACTCAAAAGCGGTCACTGGATTTGAAAATTCAGTTTTGTTTTGTCTGTCAGTAAACTGAGGGTGTCAGGATGGAGGAGAGTTTGGGACAGCACATTCCCATGTTAAGCCCATGAAATAATGAACTTCATTAACTGAGATACATTTGCAACATTGTTAAGTGATTGTACTTGTGATAATTTTGGTTTCCCTTCTGCTGCTGCCACACACACGTCTATACTTGGGGTAAAGTCATTTAACCGCAGGATATATGTGAGGCTAAGTAAGGGTAAAGGATTTTGTAGGAACAGCTAGTAAAAATGTTGGTGATTACTTTTCTCTAAATCTTTATACACAGTGGTAGGGGGTTCTAGAAAAACATGACTTCTTGCCACCTATTTAATTTTCAACCCAGCTAGTGATGAAGTGATCATTAGAATGTAGGTCTTCACAGCCCTGGTGTGTGCAAGGGCGACAGAGATGATGTCCTGGTAGTTAAGATGTAGGTCTTTTCAGGTTAAGAACATACCCCTGAGCCTTGCAGTGCAAAGATGCCACTGCACAATGGAGCCTCTTTTGTTTAAGAAACTGCATTAAAAAGTACTAGCTGCTACCAAAGGTTAGCAGGCTGATAGGATGTGGATAGTAAAGAGATTTTTTAGCCTCTGCCCTGTAAAGCTACATGGTGGGGAAGGACAGATATGCAGCAGGTAAAAGGTTCCTCTAAACAAAGCCCAAAACTGTAGGTATTCAATATTGCAAGAGAGTTTAAAGGAAACTGTGTCTCTTAATGCCAGTATAGAATACAGGACAGGTCCCAAGGGATGCTCAGTCCATCTGAGGGCTTATGAATCTTGATTCTGCCCCTTTAAATGTAATTGTTAGTAAATACTTCAATGAAAAGAGCTTTCATGAGAGGAAAAAAAAAAAAAAACCACCCAGCAAATTATACTTGTAAATAATTTGCCCTGGCAAACAATATTTAACCCGCTGATCTGAACTGTAATTCTGCACGGTATTATAATTTGCTTTGTAAATAGCAGCATTTGTCCAAGCAGCTTTCTGTTGTTGATGAAAATGGGAAAATGTGGGGCAGAGGGAAAAGTATCACTTCCCTTCCTTTCTGGAAGTCTGCAGTTTCCAGCTATTCACATAAAGCTGCTTGCATTTGCATTGATCAGAGATCTGCACCGCTACGGGAGAACGGTGCTGAAAAATTACCCCTTGCTACGAAGGTGTCCTCGCCTTTTTTTTTTTTTTTGAGGGGGGAGGGGGACACTCTGCTCTGCAACCTAGTTAGAAACTTCAGGAGCAGCCTTGGATAGTGAGATGGCAGCCAGAGCTCCCCAAACCTATCCGCCTGTGGCAAGGTCAGCAGGCGCGGCCGTGTGCTCAAGCCGTGCCCCGAGTCCACCGCGCTGTGACGCATGCAAAGTTGGGTGACATTTGGAGGTGGCATTGGGATATTTTCATTTCACAGCCCTGAGTGAGCTTTGCCCCCTTCTCGGGGAGGCAGATGGAGACGCATTTGGTTTCTCTTTTAAGCATGTTACTTTTGCAAGGAGAATAAAACGAGCAGGAACAGCTATTGGCTGCAGCAACATAAGAAAGCCCAGCTTTGCCAGAGGAAACCACATAAAAGCTTGCGTGTGTGTGTTTGGGGGGAGGGCGCAGCGAGGGATGATGCCTGGAGCTTCTTGTACTCGGAGCTGCGATTTGTGAGTGAAACATGATGAAATCGCCCCCTGGACAAATCACACGAGCCTGTCAACCTCACCAGGTGGGATTACTTGTAGCTAATAGCCCGAACTCCCAGAGCGAACAGAGCTCTGCGCTCACTAAAAAGAAAAGGCGACGGTGCCGTGCAGGCTTTTCAAGAATTCCCTAGTATGGCTAAGAAGGGCTGCGTCCACTCACACCAGGTAGGGGAGGAGAGGAGCGTGTTTGCTTTTGGAGGAGGAGTAGCCCGTCGCTCCTGAAAAAGTTCCTGCAGAAAGGAGCGTTTCAGCTTCAGAAAGAGATGTTTTATTCATAAATCCCTTCTGGTTTGTGTTACTCTCCAACGGTGACGCTACCAACTGCTGCTCCAGTGATGGGAACTGCAGTGCTGGGGAGCTCCAATGTACAGAAGACCGTCTTTGCCCCTTTAACCGTAGTGCTCTTAGCTTGAAAGTCCTGCTTTTTGCAGAGTTTGCTTACTTTGCTCTTTTGCTTTTGCAGGTTATATCTTTATTTGCTTTTGCCTTTGGAGTAAATGTCTGCATGGGATTTACAACAAATCGATTTAGGAGATCTGAAGAATGGGATGAGGGGCCGGTCTCAGGTACAGTAACAGACGTAAATTGTATATGTCAGTACCCTTATGTTATATGCTGTGGTTAGAAACCACTTCTACTCCAAAACAGTAGTTTGCTTGTTCCTTTTCCCTCTAGGATATAGAGAAGAATAAATACTTCACCGAGCCTGAGTCAGTTGACCTTTGGGACTCACCTATAGGTCTCCTATTTACTTAAACTTTTGCTCTGTGTGCATGTGACTCTGGAAAATGTAGCTTATTTTAGGACTGGGCACTGTCAGTCTCACAGAGACCGATCTCATCAGCCTTTGCCGTGCTCTGTGCTCCATTCGGTTTCCTTCTAGAGCTAAGAGAAACTCCCCAATGCGTTTAAGAGTTCTGGTTTTATTTTGGTAGCTGTTGAAGTGGTTCCTAGAAACTTGATTAATGCTTTCAAGAGGCACTGGTGAGAAAAGCTTTTGGGATTTCTGTGGCTGCTGAGGTCATGCTGGTTTGTGAACAGTAGACGGCAGACATCTGACAGCGGAGAGGGCCGGGGAGAGGAGAGCAGGTGTTCGTGCAGATGTGCTGTCACTGAGTCCTCTGTTTCTTTTTTCCCTCCTGCTTTTTGCTTTGGAGGAGAGCAGGAACATGACACAGAAGGGACTGTTGTTTGTGTTCTGGGGCAGTATAGAGTTTTGTGAGCTCAGGCAGAGTCCAAGTGGAAAAATATATAAAATGGAAAACTAGTCAAGGAGGCTTGACTTGTGTCTCTGTTCCTTCCTTTTGTAGAAGAAAGGAAACCTGTAGGCATTGATTTGGAGCTGGTCAATGTGACTGAAGTGAAAGGGTCTCATTTGCAATGCCCCTCTGTAATTGTAGCTTGTGAAGTTTAATTATAAAATTGTTTGCCATGGCCAGAGTTTGTTGTGTTCCTAGTAATGTGTTGTTTGTATTCTTCACTACTCTGCCTTTCACAGGAATTAGTGTTGTATCATAGCCACAATCAGGGCTGCTGATTACTGAGCAGAGGCATTTTAGGTAAACAAAAAGCAGCTGTTGCTTTTATCTTTATACAGCAGTAAAAAACATTTGCTTGGAAACCAAACTTATTTATGCCTCTGTCTCCTAGTATGTTTACCACAGACCAGTTATGTAGAGCGTGTGCGTGTGTAACAGTGGCTGGAGGGATTTGCATTTCATGTCTTCAACATTGGACTACCAGCTGCTCTTCTTGGTGGTGGCTAAGTTTTACGGCAGGGCTGCTCAGCTGATTTTTGATGAAGTCCCAAAGATCCGATACTGGGGACTCATTGCAGCTCATCGGTGTGAGCTCTGCTGAGCCAACCAACGCCGTTCAGCACTGCTGGGGCTGGGATCAGTAGCTGCATGGTGTTTCCGGTAGCAGGAGGTTTAGCTCAGCATTATTCCAGAAGAATAGGAAAAAATACAGCATCTCTTGCATGAGGGCAGGAGATGGGGTGCTTTTGGCAGTCTGTCGAGAATTTGCTTTTGAGTAGACTTGCACCAGCACCTGGCATTGGAGTAGTTCAGTCCAAGGTGCAACAATGAGAGAAAAGTAACAGAGGATTTTGTCCCTTCTGTGTTTAACCAGTTTGGTTACTCTAATGCAGTGAAAAAAAGAAGGGTGTCATAGCGGAGAGTAAGGTACTGTATGCAGTCACATCTTTCTAAAGGAGAAAGTAAAAAGCTACAGTGCAGAGGTGCTTTTCTTAAACTCTTAGTTAAGGACCTATTGAGGCTGTCCTAATTGCACTGTTTCTAAGTCCAGTGCAATGACATATCCAGAATAAAAACAAAACAAAACCCATCTTTAACTTCACTCTACCTTAGCTTATTTATTTCCAAGTTTATTGATGTATAGAGTTAATTACTTTGGATTGACAAAATGTTCTTTTTTACCAACCATTACTGCATAGACCAGTTTGTTATTTCTCTAGAGGTATGCCATGATTAGAAGCAAATTTCAGTTTTCATCTAGCATGGAATACCTCTATGAGTCAAAAATCAAGATGGTTAGATTCCTTCCTTCCTCTTATAAATATAGGTCAAACAAATACCATGACCCCTCACTCCCACCCCCACCTTGTTCTGTTTTTACAGTGTGCAGATATATAAATATCTGAAATGCATAAAGGCTTAATATTTGCACCCAAAAATTTTTCATTGAATTTTTTTCCTTACTATTTCTAAAAGACATTAGAGAACCAAGGCTCCCATTTTTTTTGTATCTTTGCCTTTATTTGTTTCATGAGCTTTCTAGACAACTTCATAAACACTTTCCTGACCTTAGTCGTCAGTTGAAATGTGTGTCTGGATAATGAGAGAATGATAGCTTTAAATCTTGGAAGGGGAAAGGAGCATTGAAGGTTTTCTCAGTGTTTTTTTAAAGTATGCCATTAAAAATGGAGTCCTATCTTTCTTGTATGGGAACAGTCAGGATGCTTTTCATTGAAATTTTACTCACTGCAATGACATTCTGCAAAAATGAAATACAAGCTCATAATATTAATATCACCTAGCAGAACTGGCATTCAGGGTGTTTTGGTTGCTCGGTGTAGGTTCCATATGGGATCCAAAATGTCAGATTCTTGCCAGGTAGTATCCTTCCCGTAACGACTGTGTAAACATATCTATATTGTGTAGTCCTGTGACTGAAATACTTGAAGTAAATGGATTTGATTATGTATGTATTAATTTTTAACGTTGAAATCAGACAGAAGCAGAGCCAGGTAGTTTGATATGGCACTTTCCAAGGTAAATGTAACACATTTACAATGGAAATGTAATAACCTTCATAGACTGAATCACTATTTCCCTATGTAACTTCTGTTTATAACCTATAAGAGACAGTCCTTAAATGGTTGTTTTGAGCTTAACTTGGAGGGGAGGGGGAAAAGGCATGGAAAAGTATATAAAAAGGCCTACCTGGTAAATAAGGAGGGGAGATCCCCTCTACCTGCTACACAGTCTAATTGCAGGAGCTGTAGAGGAATGCAGGAATTTAGAAAAGGGTTTTGAAAATCTGTAGGTTTGTTCTGTACAGGATTTAGTTTTGTTAATTTGAAAATTCTCACTGGGGCTGGAGCTCCTGATGATATATTTTCAAATGATTCTGCATGCACCAGTACCTGTGCCATGGCATTGTGCTCGACCCGAAAATCAAGGTCTGGCCGCAAATGCAAGGTCAAGCATGATAAACAAAGGAATGATCTTAATGCATTCACAGATCAGAGGAGTTAAACTAAGTCCTTTTTTGTGTTGCTGTGTGGAAAATGTCCTACATTGGCTCAAGAGGTGTGACTTGAATTTGCTATGTAATGTGGGATAATTCATCACATCTGTAATACAGTGGTTGCCAAGAGAAGTGAGAAAGTAACAGACAGCTGGGATAAGCCTTTCTGATGTGAAATAGAAACTCCATTTGTAGTCATAAAAGGTAGAGCTGCAGGAAACCTTGGACAGCTATGCAGACTTCTACATCCCAAGACATGGTCATTGATCACTGAAGTGCTTCTCACAGATCTTGGTTTAATATGTTCTTCAAAATCTCCACAAGCAGAGACTGCAGAGCCTACACAGATTCTGATCTAAGTGTTGCCAGCATAGATGCTTTATGTTTAACTCCTTGGAGCTCCAGATGGCCAAAATATTGTTGGCTTTAAAAGATCAGTTCAAAATATTAAGAATGTGCTTGGAGGGCATGTACCTATAGAGTGAAATTTCCCTGTGTATGTTGTTACTCTCTCTGAGCATTGCTGACCCGATTGAAAAAGAAAACCCAAACACGGAAGCCAGAGGCAGACATAGGTTTTTTACTGCTGTCTATCCCAGCAGTCATAAGAATGTGCCTTGATGCTGGTATGATCCATGGCTGCAGCCGTGGTAGATCTGGTTTTCTCACCTGGTACCTTATTGTAGGATTGGTTTGCTGCCAGGTTTGCTCCCTGAAGTGGTTGATGCCAGTATCCTACCAGTTCCAGTCCAAGGGAAGCTATGGAGTAGTAGTGCTGTCAGTGGGAGTGAATGGTCCATCGGCTGCTAAAACTCCAAACTCCCCTTTAGCTTCTCTTCCATCTGTTCTCACAGTGACATTGTGTTTGGGACAAGATTTCTCCCCAGTTTTGTGGAGACTAAACTTTTAGCTATGTAAATGAGTAAGAGAACACTATATAAGAAAATACGAGAGCAACTGCTTCCCAAAAAGTGCCATTGCATTAGTCCTCTTAAAAATTATACTGCTAATCATGGCGAGATTTGCCAAAACCAGATCATAGTCTGGAAAAAAACCAAATCAAACCCCAAAACAATTTCAAAGGCTTAATTTTAATAGGTCTCTCAAGGAACAAAAGGCATTGTGAAATTTTTCCCTGGAACACCTCAGTTTTTAGAGACTATCATACAGTCGTGATCTTATTTCATAAAACAAAATTAACCCTAGAGAGTAACAAGCATTTTTTCCTGCTTCATATAAGCTGCTATATAGGATTCTCTTGTAGGAAGAATGTATGAAACATTATTTTATTTATTTTTATATATGTGTGTGTAAAACTAAGCTTTGAAAAAAGAATGGAGTGTTACATATCAGCTTTGACAGTAAGGGCCCTTACTAATAAATAGATTATTGAAGTCCAAAACATTATTCATGGTTTTCAGACTGGCAGTCCTCTGGTTATACACATCAAATATATTGATTTCTTACATTCTTCTATAATTTTGTGGGTGCGTTTGTTTTTTGTTTTTTTTTAATAATTTAATGCTCTGTAAAAGCCCCCAAAAAAAAAAAAAACAAACAACCACCAAACAAACCACCACACTGTGCTTCACTTCTCCATTAATTTTTAGAGCATCTTACAGCTTTCTTTCATGCTTGACATTAATTTGGTGCCTTTCAATATAACAAACCAAGATCTGCTGACTGCATGTAGATTAACTGCAGTCCTTTCCTGTGCCAGCTGCCCAGCCAGTCACGAAAATGTCACTAGGTTTCTGAAAAGAAAGGTCTGCTCCTGAAGAATGACTGTAGCTCCTGAAATAGGGCCTTGGAGACTTCAATACGTTTCTGCTAATGATCTCTTGATTGTTACAGAAGTAAAGCCAGCGCTGCTGCTTTGCAGGACATCACCACAGCAATCTGCTTCCTCCTTTTTTTTTATTCTTTGTTCCCTCCCCTTTTTTTTCCTCCTTGTGTTTTCCTCCCCCACCCCCCCCAC
>VWYK01018293.1:162715-202854 GCA_013399775.1 Semnornis frantzii | reverse complement strand
GGAAGCAACTAAAGCACCCACAGAATTGACTCTCCATATTCATCATAGCTTCAAATTGGAAACTCTTCCCGTTGCACTTTTGTTGGAGTTTGGGTTTTTTTTTTTTTTTAAGTTTAATTTATTTTATTTTGTTTATTACTTCATGAAGGTTTTACTGAAGAGTCATCCCAAGTTGGGTAAATAATCCTCTTACTCTATGTGTCTATACAGTAGAGTGCTAAACAGATGTGGAGTCCTTTTTATGCTGCAGATATCTACTGCTTAATGTTGGTCATCACAAAATGAGAGAGCTAAAGTTCTGCAGGATTTCTCCTGTGAAATTCTGAACTGCAAAGTCTAGATGTCCAGGGGAAAACTGTGGGGTCTTGACAATAATTTTTAGAGTCTCAAATATGTTGATTTTATACAGCAAAGCTTCAGATTTTTAAATCTCTTTTCAACAAACTGTAGCTTGTTTGATAATTATGTGAACCAGGAGCTACTCAAGTTTGTCATGGATCCCTCAAACCTAACCTAGATTAAAAGCTGCATCATTACAGCACTCTCTAGGAGCTCAGCTACCTTTTGATTTTTAGATCTGAAATGATACTGCATCTTTGTATGTAAAACATGTACTGCTGCTCTAGAATGGTACCCTGTTGTCAAGAGGCATACATAAAATAACTGTACAATAGGTTGTAAATAGACTTGTAAATCATTTTTGTGACTGAAGCTCTTTGAGAATAAAATTAAAATGAACAGATATTTTAATTCTTCTTGTTAGTTTCATGAAATTGTTTTCAATTACTCTTTATGCAGTTGGGTCCAAAGCTTGTTGAAGAACACAGACTTGCTCCCAGTGTGATGTGTCCCTTGTTCAGTACCTCTGCATTTTTGAAGGGGGGGGTGGAGATGTGGGCATGCTGCGCGTTAGTACTGCTGACTGCTCTTCTACCTGCTGCCTTAGGAGAACCATTTAAAACCCAGACCTTTTACAGGTGGTAACAACTTGTATCCACCTTCTGTTATCTAGATGTCCACTCTGTTCTTTCACACATGGGAAGCAGGATCTTAAAGACTCCCAGGCAGATGTTCTTGGTCGTGAGCTGTGGCTGTCGTTGCAGTCCTCTGCAGAATAACCACATGAAAATGAAGGCATCGTTGTCACCCTGCACCTCGCCTGCCATCTGAACACTGATTGGCAGAGCCCATTCTTTTAAACTTGACCTCAAGATACTTGAAAGACCTGGTTACTTAGTTACAAAAACTGAATCTCTCAATTTCAAACCAATATTATGATAATGTGAAGCTGTTCTCTCTTCAGAAGCTTTCAGGCTTTTAAGTTTTGTTGGCCTGTGACTTCAGAAGACTCAGGCAAGGTGGGAGACAAATGGGGAAAATGTGGATCACTTAGCCAAAGCATTACATAAACCTCCTCTTCCTTCCATACTCAAACTGCTTTGTCTCCAAACCTCCAAGAAAATGAAAGAGTAGCCTTGTGAAGGTACATACGAATTGCTTGGTGGTTTAAAGTAGATATGCTCACTTCTTCAAAGCATAATGCCCCCTGCACAGCAGACTATGACAAGACTGTCTTAAAATTTCTTTTTTCTGACCCTAATTTGTGTTGAGATGTATATTTCTCACCACCCAGGTTTGCATTGGGTTGCTTGGAGCACATATTCCCAATACCACTGTTGAAGCTACAAGTGGTTTTTGTGCTGTTGCATATGTGACTTCAGACTTTCTCAGGTGTGGATTCTGCTTCAGAGTTGGATACAGCCTGTGGAAGTTGGTTGCTCACACAAGTAAATGTAGTCAAAATCTGCTCTGGAGCTTAAAATACTCTTGGGCCTTTTGCAGTAATTCTGCAGATGTGTGACTTATCTAGAGGATGCATTTTGCTGTTCAACTTCCCATATGAAGTGCAAAATCATGGTGAAACCTGATTGCCTGCCATGCTCCTAGTAAGTTCCTCTAAGGAGCAGATAAATCTCTAAGGTACAGTTCAAAATTCCTTTTTCACGCTCATGAGCTTCAAAAGTTGCAAGAAAGTGAAGTACCGTAGAAAATGGTAGGTGTGCTCTTTGAACACCCTTCAGCACCTTGATGCATCTTGGAGTGAGGATCCCAAACCTGAAGATGCCACTTGAGAGGTGGCCTCACCAGTGCCAAGCCATAGGTTTGTGTCCTTAGTCTCTTGCAAGGAAGGGTTACCAGTTCAATGTTTGGCTTGCTGAATCTTCTCTTACCTTTGCTATGAGACTGGGAAAACAGACACCTCAGGTTTACTGTCTGGAGTCAACCTGATTCTTACTTAACAGACTGTGACCTGCAGTCCTGCCCTCTGAGGGACCTGCAGTTGCAGTCTTTAGCTTAACCATTTGAGGTTTTGGTTGGTTGTTTCTCTAGGGCCTTATTTCTCTCATATCACTGAATCTCCTAGGTTTAGACTGGACATTAGGAAAAAAAAAAATTCACAGCAAGAATTGAACATTAAAACAGACTGCCCAGGGAGGCGGTTGAGTCACCAACCCTGGAGGTGTTTGAAGGTCATTTAGATGTGGTGCTTGGGGATACGGTTTAGGGGTGAAGTTTGTAGAGCAGTTAGACTTGATCCCAAGGGTCTTTTCCAACCTGAATGATTCTGTGATTCTGCCATGGTATTGAGTTCAGTTGGTGCAGTTTGAGATGGCAGTCAGAGTTTGAAACAATTTTCTTGGTGTATTTCTGGCCAGTCTGGAGGGTTGTGCTCCTGTACCACACCCAGAGACACCTCACCAGCTGCATGTGCTGTGGGCTCTAAGCTGAATGGGGATGTGCTTAGCAGGAGCATGCTGAAGCGGAATTAGGCATGGCCAGGGTCAGGCTGGCTTATGAGCATACTGGGATGAATTCATCTGGTTTGTGAGAGGGTCTTGAGGTGGCAGAGAGATCACCAGGAGCATGAAAGTCCATGGAAGGTTCTTGTGTGACTGGAAATGTCCTTTGGAAGGATGAAATTTCATCATCTCTTTTTTTTGGGCAGCTTACAGTCTCATTCAGAGAGCCGTAGGAGGTCTGCTAAGAGCTTTGCACCATGTTGCTGGTGGCTGTTACTACTAGATGCCACATCCTTCCCTTCCTAAGGAAGGGAAGCAGATTTTACCAGCTTCCAGTACTCTCAACCTCACCAAGATTTTTTTTTTTTTTAAAGTACTCCCTTTGCTTTTTTGGTGCAGCAGCAGTTTTTGATCTGTGGTGGTAATGTTCTTGTTAGCAGTACCAGCATGTGAGAAGCTCTGCTATCCTACCTGATTTCTTTTTCAGTGATGAGGTTTGTACCCATGTCTCTCTGAACAAAGGTTGGTATGGGAGAGCTTCATTCTTGCCCCTCAAAAAGGGTATGTTGGGATGGAACCCTTCTGTCCTGCAGTGTTCTCAGTGCTGGAGATCGACACTGTTGATGCGTCCAGGTATGTGTTCATCAAGAGAAACATGGCCAGGAGGTCGAGGGAGATGATTCTGCCCCTCTACTCCACTCTGGTGAGTTCTCACCTTGAGTACTGCATCCAGTTCTGGAGCCCCTATTACAAGAATGATACGGACATGCTGGATGTTCAGTCTGGAGAAGAGAAGGCTCACAGGAGACCTTATTGTGGCATTTCAGTATCTGAAGGGGGCCTACAAGAAAGCCGGAGAGGGACTTTTTAGGGCACCAGGTAGTGATAGGACTGGGGGGGATGGAGCACAACTAGAAGTGGATAAATTCAGATTAGATGTTAGGAAGAAGTTCTTCACCATGAGGGTGGTGAGACACTGGAACAGGTTGCTCAGGCCTATGGTGGAAGCCTCATCCCTGCAGGTTTTTAAGTTCAGGCTGGATGTGGCTCTGAGCAGCCTGACCTAGTGTGAAGTGTCCCTGCCCATGGCAGGAAGGTTGGAACTGGATGAGGCTTGAGGTCCCTTCCAGCCCTGACAATTCTATGACTCTATGAACTTGCCCAGCTATTCTAGCAGTCCCAGCTGCTGCTTCTACTCATCAGCCAGATGCTTCACTTCCAGGTTTCTGGTACAGTTGGACTTGTTGATTTCACTAAGGAAGCCTTTCTAAACTGTGGATTTCTGTCTGACTTGCTCTTTTAAATATCCCCACTACAACTGCAACCGTGCTTTCCCGGTAGAACTCCCCAGTTTTCTGGTTTCATTCAGATCTATCTTTATTGCTACAGCTCTCTGACTAACTCCATTTCACTTCTTCCCTCTCAATTTCATCATCCTTTAAATGCCGCTGATAACTAAGTACTGTGTTAGGCTGCCGAAATGCAACTGGCTGGTTATCGAAGGCTCACCACTGCCCCGTGCTACGTGAGCTCTCGCCTGCTATTTCAGGCTGCGTCAGAAATAGCCTCTGGCTGCTTGTGTGCATTCTTGGGCCCTTCCAAGAAATGAGCACTTGCAAACGCCGAGAGATGGCTTAACAGAACTGCCTGCTGTTTTGCTTGTTGGCCTCTGGAAATCCAGGGCACCCTTTTCACTTCCCTTATCTATTTGTGCACGCTAAACTTTATTTTTGAACCTCAAGTAACCTACAGTTTTAAAAAATAATGCGGGTGCAGGACCTCTTTGTAATTATATTTTTAAAGGCTTGGTATGTGTAACTTACTTAGAAGGCTTTTCTCTGCAAATAAATGCAGGCCTGGTGGCTATCTAAGAGTCCATCACGGTCTTTTATATGCCTTCATTATACTTGGCTAGTTCAAATATAAACAAGGGATGGTTGGTTTACAGAAGAGCTTTATCTGTACTTCTCAGTGCAAGATGAGTATTTGCAGTCAACAGTAATTGAGATTTGGAGGTTTGCTTTCAAACCAAGAGAGATTTCATGCACGCTTTTGCAGGTTTTATACCTTCACATGACTTTATCACCTGCCAAGTTATTAACTGTCTGTGATCCAACCCTGACTTTCTCTTCTCTCTTGTGACAGTTTCTGACAAAACAAGGATGTTAGTGCTTCATTTGGCAGTGATGATCAATCTTTTCTTCCAGTTGGATGCATCTATTTGCCCTGAAAAGTGTGACTGTTCTTCAAAAAATGTGATTCATTGCTCTGGCCCCCACATAAAAGACCTGGAAGAGCTAAGGCTGCCTTGCAACATGACAGAAATTCATATCACTGGCACTAATGTAACGCGCTTGCAGGATGCTTTTTCTGGCATGGTGGAACTGCAGCATCTCGTCTTGTCTTCCAACAACATTTCTGTGGTTTCACCAAGGGCTTTCAAAGGCTTGAGAAGCCTAAAAGCCCTCAAACTGCTAGATAACCAACTGGTTGAACTTCCCCCAGAAGTGTTCGATGACATGGCACAGCTTCAGCAACTGATCGTTGAAAATAACAAGTTGAAATCCATCGAAGAAAATCTGTTTGGCAAGCTGGCCAGTTTGGAGGAGCTTTTCTTGAACAAAAACCAGCTGACAGCAGTTCCTAGTGGTGTGCTGAAGAAGCTTGCCAAACTCAAGCTGCTGAACTTGTCCAGAAACTCTTTGGTGGCACTGCCTAGGGATATATTCAGTGCCTTAAGCAGGCTTCAGAAGCTGATGCTGTATTTTAACAGGCTGCCTTCAATAGAGTCTGGTGTGTTCGATAACCTGAAGGAGCTGCAGGAGCTCTTCCTGCATTGCAATAACATCCAGACCATTGCCCTTGACGCGTTTCATTGTCTTCATAAACTGAGAGTCCTAACTCTCTCCAGAAACAAGCTTGAGGCTTTGCCTCCTGGGCTCTTCCTGCACTTGCATGAGCTGTCTAAACTGACCTTGTACAAGAACCCACTGAAGTTTCTTCCAGGAGTGTTGTTTGGAGAAATGAGGCATCTGGGTAGCCTGTGGTTGTATCACACCAAGCTCTCAACGATACCGGATTTTGTGTTCAGTAACCTGACAAACTTAGAGCTGCTCGTGCTGAGCTTCAATCCAGAGCTTAGTGTTCTCCCTAGGAATGTTTTCAGTGGCCTGGGTGCTCTGCGCAGCCTTTCTCTGCACACAAACAACATTTCCAGTTTGCCAGAGGGCATCTTCCTGAGCTTGCAGAAACTGCAGAACATCTCCCTTTTTGATAGGAGGCTTGGGCTAGTTCCTAGAAACCTCTTTCACAATCTCAAGCACCTTCAGAGAGTTTACCTGAATAGCAGTAAACTGCAGTCTCTTCCTGGAGACTTCTTCACTGGTTTACCCGAGCTGCAGGAAGTCTTCCTTGATGGCAACCCTTGGCAGTGCGATTGCCAAATTCTTGACTTCCGAGAGTGGATCCAGAAAAGCATGGAGATAGTTAAGAATGTGCTGTCTCTCACGTGTCACACCCCCCTGGCACTGCACAGTGTTCCCCTGGTGGCTCTAACTGTCAATCACCTGAAGTGCCAGCCAACCACGACCATTACATACCAGACCTTCAGCTCAACTTACTCTCAGACTTCAACTTCTTTGGTGAGAGAGCACTTACCATCCTGGCAGAGTGCTGTGGCAACCGTGTCAGATGTGGATGCCAGCATGCCCATGTCAGTCCCTCTCGTGACTCCAGGTTTTTCCTACTTGCACATTGAAGCTGTTGGACAGCCTAGGCTTCATTTCTCAGCTTCTCCCAGTGTCATAGAAAAAAACAACACAGTCACTGGAACAGAGCTAACAACTCCTCCCTGGTGGGCTGAGTTGCCAGCCCAGAGGGGTGCTAAACTTTATTTTAGTACCAGAGTTGCTTATTGCCAGCTGCTATTGTGCCTTCACGGTCTGATTTTAGCACTCCAGGCTGTAACCATTGTGCTGAGTCTGTATGTGATGGGTAAAGCCAGGCAACTCTTGCACTCCAGAAATACTCCTGTTCAGCCTATAGTTCTGATCCATTTTTTAAGAAGATGAAGATTAGCAACCAAAGGGAGGATTTTAAGTGTTGTTTTCACAAAACCCCAAAATGTGAGGGGTCAGAAGGGGCCTTGAAAGATCATCCAGTCCACCCCCCCTGCCAGAACAGGATTGCCTGGAGTAGGTCACACAGGAACTTGTCCAGGTGGGTTTTGAATGTCTCCAGAGAAGGAGACTCCACAACCCCCCTGGGCAGCCTGTTCCAGTGATTTGTCACCCTCACAGTCAAAAAGTTTTTCCTTATGTTCACACGGAACTTTCTCTGCCCCTTGGCCTGTCATTGGGCATCACTGAGCAGAGCCTGGCTCCATCCTCCGGACGTTGCCCTTCACATCTTTATCAGCATGAATGAGGGGAGTCCTTAGGCTCCTCTGCTCCAAGCTCAAGAGCCCCAGCTCCCTCAGCCTGTCCTCAGCAGGGAGATGTTGCACTGCCTGCAACATCTTTGTGCCTCTGTGCTGGACTCTTTGATACACTTTCCTGAGACCTTTCTTGAACAGAGGGGCCCAGAACTGGACACAATATTCCAGATGTGACCTCACCATGATAGAGTACAGGGGGAGGAGAATCTCTCTTGACTTACTACAGCCCTTCTAATACATCCCAGGATACCACTGGCCTTCTTGGCCACAAAGGTACATTGCTGGTTCATGATCATCCTTCTACCCCCCAGGTCCCTCTCCTCTGTGCTGCTCTCCAGCAGGTCAGTCCTCAACCTATACCGGTACATGGGGTTGTTCTTTCCTAGATGCAGGGCTCTACACTTGCCCTTGGATGCGTTTTAAGCATTTGGGCAGTTGACCCTTGATTCAGATATAGATTACAAATCTTTGCAGCAGGAACCATGAAGGCTTTGTCTTCGCAGAAAAATGAAAATATGCTTTTATGTACCAGTAGTGGTTACAATCACAGTATGTTGCTACAGCATTCGGTACATGATCCCAGAGGGAGAGCTAAAAGAAAAATCTGTGGTCACAGAATCACAAAATATATTTGACTGGAAGAGACCTTCAGGATCATCCAGTCCAACCCTTGACCCAGGACTGAAGGATCAACTCTAAAGCACATGCCTAAGTGCCAGGTCCACATGTCCTCTAAACACCTCCAGGGATGGTGGCTCCACCACTGCCCTGGGCACACCTTTCCAACATTTGAAAACCCTTTCGGTGAAGAAATATTTCTTAATACACTGCCTAAACCTCCCCATGTCACTTCCATGCATGTGCTGCTAGTCCCTCACTTTGGTCAGCAGGCCTGCCCCTGCAGGCACCACTGCCTGCTGTTGTGCTCTTGCTGCCCAGATGAAAGCAGCATCAACTTAAGGGGTCTGTGTAGGAGCATGGCTTTAATCCTGCTTTAAAAGTTGCCCACTCTGCTCCAGATGCTGCTGTTGTGCCTTACATTGCCTGCAATGTTTCATCTCCTTAGTGACAAAACACATTTTGGGGAGGAGATGCTTTTTGAAAATGGTGGGTGTGTAAATGCTCTGGTGCAGGTGTTTTGGTGTTTGCTTTCTGTTGCTATCCCCTCTTCATGGCAAGAGGAAGGAGTGCAGCATTTAAAGCTAACAGCACTTTCCTCTAGCTTAACCAGAGGAAGTTACGCAAAATACTGGGCTAGGAAATGTGATCGTGATCTGATGTTTTGAAATGTTGTACCGTTGCTATAACCCTGCATTTTAAGTAAATGTTTTTATGCTTAAACTTTGAGCAGTAGTCTGAAAAGGAACATGTTACTGGCTGCATGATGCAGTGAATCTTGGAACCAGAGGACCAGGAAGATGACCAGGACTGAGGCTTGACTCCACAGGAGCATAGTTGATTTGAGAGCCAGTCTTGACAGAACTTGGAGAGGAAAAAGGGTGGTCTCTCCTGGGTCTGAGTGGCAAACACAGGCCTGCAGCAGAGTGGTAGGGAGCCTGTCTGAACTGAGGGCCCTCAGGTGTCACCACCACCTTTGGAACTGGCTGGGGAACATCTGCATCTCCAGAGGCAGCATGCAGTAGCATGGTCAGTCTCGGTATGTTTTGCCTTTTCTTATCACACAGCATTGCTCCTGACCTGCAGCTCCTTCAGGTGTCACTAGGCAGAGTCAACTCTGACACAGCAGTGTGGGGTTTGGTCCTCATAATGAAATGTGTATTAACATTTTGAGTTGTGTGAATGTTTCCATTTGTAAGTAGTTTGGTAGCTGCCAGGCTGTGTGCGCTTTGGCAGCTCTTGGATTTAACCATTAGCTTTTATCTTAATTATGTGACTTAGCTTGTTCTTAAAAGCTCTGATGTGTTCAAAAGCCTCTGGATCTGGTTTCCTGACTCCTTGGGCAGGAGTCACTGTTCTCTGGGAGTCCTTTTGCAACCTTATTGACATCCATGACTACTGAGGTTTTTCCTGGATGCTCTTGAAATGGCATGCTGCGAGCTGGACGTGCAGAGAACTTTCATTTGCTCCTTGTTTGTGACTTGTTCCCTGCTGTGTGACAGCCACAATAAGCTATGGAGTGCTTGGCTTCAGGTTTCTCTGCTGCTGGACCTGAATTTCTCCTGTAGGCTGTGAAAAGAAACAATGTGCTTCTGTAGTATTGGATAACCATTTTCTTGCTGTTGAGGTTTAACAAAATTTAGCAAACCTGACTAAATAGTAGTTAGAGCTATCTCTAAAGAGAGAGAAATAACCAAGCACTACAGCTAGTGCAAAGCAAACTGGGACTGGATTCATTAACACAAGCTCCAGAAGCTTTATTGCACTGTCTTAAGCATGAAACCACAGTGAAGCTTTCTTAGTGGTGGTTCTGGGTGGTTTCAAGCTAGTGCTTCAAAGGAGGGTTGTTACAAATTTAGGTTCTTGGTCAGACAACTGTAATGACCACTTAGTGCTGGAGCTGACACAATACCGCCGTGGTGATGCCACGCAGGCATCTGCTGACAGCAAGCAGGAGATAAATATGCAGATATCACCTGGACTAACAAGGGAACTGTTCTACAAACATGCTGGCTGTTGCTTGCCTCGGTGAGGCACTGATGAAGGACACCCCTGGCTACAGGCACTTGGATGCACACTGCCTGATTCCTAAGAAAAAGCAGCAGTCGAGGTGTCGTACAGGTGCAGGACACCCTGATGACTAGCCTCTGGAAGAGCAGTGGGTTAGCAACAACTACTGTCTTTCCAAGTCCTCCTTTGGCTGCCTCTGTCCTGCAGTGGGGCCATCTGGGGCTCCACACTGCTCCTTTGGCTCCTCTTGTACAGTCATGGAGATCTGGCATTTTGGCACAGGGGCTGCGTACACTCAAGTGCTAAGAGGAGGAGGATTCATCTTTCACATGCTGTCATCGGGCTTTCCCCACGCTCAGCCAGACAGGGAAGTGAAGTCAGCAGACAACAAAAGGCTGGAGCAGCAAGGGCCTGGGGTGGTTTAGTAACTCTTCCTCTGACATGTCCTGTTTTGAGCTGCCTCTGATTCATTGCTTGTTGCTTGTCAGAGCTCAGCTCATCCTGCACAACTCCCTGGCATGGGAAATCCGAGGATATGATCGTTTATAGCCTATCTCTGTTTTGCCTGAACAGTCTTCCAGGACAGTGTAATGGTGGTTGTGGCAGGTGGGGAGGCAGCAGGGTGGGCTCCTTGGGCAGCTGCACCTCAGACCCTCTCTCTGGGCAGCATCAACCTTGCTGCTGTCTCAAGGTACCAATAGCTTGCCATCACCAGTGTATTGGAAAGGTCTTTCCTAATCCCTGCAGCCTGTGCCCCCATGACCCCTCTGGCCCAGCCTTTGGCACCACACTGGGCTTGGGAGGACAGTGTTCTGGAACACTGTCCAACCTTTGTTGGAGGCATCTAGTCTGGATCCTTACTGCTGGAGAAAGGATGCAAAGCACATCTTTGCTTAGTGGCTTATGGAACCAACTCCACACTTGGCTCCTGTGTGGGGCTGCAGAGTCATCGTTAACAGCCTTGCATGTTAACCAGACCTCTGAGTCCAGGAGCTGCCTCCAAGGGCCACATCCTGTGCATTTGAGGCACATCTCCAGTGCAGCCTAGGCAAGGGTCTTCTGCAACTCATTCAGTTCCCTCAAACACTTCTTCCTGTGGCATTTGTCTTTGCTCTCTGTGCTTTAGGCCATCCAGGAGCAGTGGGAGCTCTGACCCCTCTGTGTGGAGCCATAGGAGTACACAGTGTTTCCAGCCTCCTGTCACTGCATCTGCCATTCCTCTTTGCTTTGTCAGGACTTCAATTCGGAGCCCCTGAGGAGTGAGTGGTGAGGAGGGAGTTGAGATCTGCCCTAAGTGCTGGCAGCTCTCTGACCATTTCTTGGCTGCTGCAGGACCCTTCCAAGCCACCAGCACCCCTGTCCTGGGTTTGTGTCCCTGTCTCTGTCCTTTCAATCTCACCTCTGCCACTGGAGTTCAGTAGCTGCTGGAGGGCTCTCAGCACTGCTTGCAGAAGGGAACAAGCTCAGGTTGTTGCTTGCTAAAGCTCCCCAGCATGCAGCAGCAGCCACATCAGAGCCTATTTCCCTCTCCCTGTGACAAAGAGAAGAGCGATGCCAAAACGTGCTTGGAGAAGACACCCAGCTGTGTGCAGGTGGGTTCAGGAGTGTGCAACCGCTGGCTGCAAGGCAGGAGCTCTGGAGCCTCTGCCTGATAGTGTGGAGTATTGGCTGTGCCTCTTCCAGGCCTCCAAGCAGCACATCTAGCCTGAGGTTGCTGATTCAGCAGCTGCACTGTTGGAGCAAGGCATTTCCAAGGCATTACAGAATAACTGGAAGGAGACACACCCAAAGGCATTACCCACAGGACAAGGCTGCAACTGCAACCATTTGCAGACTCTCACAGTGGTCAGGAGATCTGAAGCTCCTGCTTTGCCCCTGCTCTATCAAGAGATGCTATGAAGGTGTTACACCTCCATTTTCCTAGCCAAAGTCCAGGTTTGCATCCTCTTCCCTCCTGGAGGCTCAAGGGCGAATTAATCCCGGCAAAAACTCTTGCTTGGGCCGTGGTGGATGTGTCCCTGTTCACTGTGGGGTGGGTGAGCTGCTGCTGCAGTATCACTTGGAGACATCCTGCCACTGAGCTCAGCCCCTCTTGTGCAGTCCCTGCTGTGGGACTGTGCTTCTCCATGATGTGCCAGGCTTCCAGCTGTGCCTTTGTGTCTCTTGGGCTGGGACCCAGCGATGACTGGCAGCGGCTCTGCCGGCGGCTGCACCCTCCTCTCTGGGCTTCCCCTGGGGCCAGGGTGACATGGGGGCCCCTTTCCCCTTGGGGTGTTGGGGAAGAGCCACACGCTGATGCCAAGTCTTGCTTGGGAGACAGAGAACAGGACAGAGCTGGTCAAGGCAAATGCTTCACAGTGCATGAGCAGGGCCAGCCCCCACCACCATTCCTTGGTGCAGCCAGTCCTTCCCTGACTCTCGCAGCGCCCATCAGACGAGCTCTTTCCGCTGGGGATTATCTCTGCAGGCGGACTTGGCTGCCAGCTCCACATTCCTTCCGGCCTTGTGCTGCCCGCAGCCTGCGCCAAGCCCTGCCTGCTTCTGCTACCGCCCACAGCTCGCCCCGAGCCTGCAGGAGATGGTTCTGCTGCCCTTGCGAGCCCAAGCAGTGCTCGAGTTCCAAAAGGACTTTTCAGCTTCAGGAGGGTCTTGTGCTGGTGCTCTTTCCCAGAGCCCCGACCCTGCATGTACAATTCCCCAGGGAAGATGGGACACGTCCCCAGCCCTTGGTGCAGAAGCAGATAGGGCAGCCTTGGCCCTGCATTCCTCAAGCAGGGAGCTGAAAACACCATGGAGGCTGCCTGCTGGTCCTGTGGAGGATCCCTCTGAGCTCCACAAAGGATTAGAGTGTGTGTGGTGAGGAAGGGGCTGCTGGTACCTATCAAATGTTGGGGGGGGCGGGGCGGGGGGGCAGTGGGCCGTGTCAGACTAGCACAACCTGCTTCACCACTCAGCTGTAGCTTGAGTCTGTGTCCTGGTGCACAGCTCTGGCCCAGAAGTGTCCCCCAACGCTGGAGCAATGATGGGACCCCCTCCCCTGGCCTCTAGCCTAGCCCTTCTCCTCTGTCTCAGCAGAGCAGAGTCTGGCCCCATGCCCTGGACCAGCTGCTCTCTGTGAGCACCAGGGGCCACTCCTGGTGTTTCTCACAGCAGAGTGAGCACTTTGCAGCAGCACAAAATAGCTGGTGGGGACCCTGGGGGGAGCAGTGATGCCTGGTGACGTTCCATCCCTCCCGAGGTTGCCAGTTGAGCCAGGAGCTGGAGGTGTGTGGGGAGCAGGAGCTGAGGGGAGAGCTGGGAGAGGTGCAGGGCTGTGTATTGGCTCAGCATGGATGAGTGTGCTCAGCTGTTTGGCAGATGAGCAATGCTCTTTCCTGGCCAAGCCCACAAGCTGCTAATTTTAGCAATTACATGAATTTTTCCAAGCAGTCTCGAGTCCCTTGGTGATTCAGGGCTGCTCAGCTTTGCTGCACCCACCACCCTGGCCATGGGGATTTGTGCTGGAGGTGTGCCAGCACAGGCAGACCCAGGACTGTCCCACTGTCTGGGAACAAAGTAAACCTCCCCCAAAATGGATGATGCTCTGTTCTGGGGTTCTGGAACCTCCCTGGCTGGTCATGTTTTGGGGCTGAGCTCAGCATAGGGAAGCATCAGGCTTGCACAAGAGGTCACAGCACAAACGGGAGCCGTGATGGGGCTGGGAACACAGACTGTTAGATGTGAATGGCTTGGGAAGGGTGGCCAAGGGTTACCTGCTCTTGGCCATGCTGGCCTCTGGGAGCCCCAGGCAGGGTTGCTTCAAAGGGCAAGGTGCAATGCTACCTGGGTCCACTTGCACAGGGCCTCCAGCCCTACTGTGGATTCAGCAGCATGTGGATAAATGCCTGCAGACAGGTCTGGAGGGCTCTCTGATGCCAAGGGGCACCTCAAGCCCAGCCTACAGCTGCCGGAGTGGCAGGGCTGCTGAGCACCACCGCATGCTGCCGCATTTCCCCGCACAGCAGCCTCTGGTCACTGTTTTTCATGAGGACTCTGAAACTTGCATTTGTGCAGGCAAGGAAGGCTGGGGGCTGTAGGGGAAGGAGCCACTTCCAGCACAGTTTTTGCTGCTCTTGTGCTCCATTGTTCCTTTAGAGATGTAGAGACACTACACTGACTGCACTAAATTAAACTTTATCTGGAGGCATTTGGTGTTTCTCTGGATGATGCAACTAGAATTGGGGAAGGTCTCCAGAGTGCTGATGGACCCTGAGGCTTTCCTGTAGTATGAGCCTTATTCCACTCCATCCAGGACCATGTGAGCTCCCAGCTCTGTGGAGCAGCCTTCTGTAAAACTCTTGTCTCACCCTCATTCACACCCATACGGGAGCTGCCTCGCCCTACCAGATGTGCAGAACATGTCTGTGCTTCTGTCCTAGGCCCTCACATCCTCTTATTCTCTCCCTTATGCCTAGCCCGGAGCAAGCTCCTGTGTGCTCACCTCTGGGAGCAACTCCCTCTGCCTTGCGGGTGCGGTGCACGAGCCTGTGCCGTTACTCAGCCATACTTTATTTTTATGGTTATGTTGAAAACAGATTCTTCCTTCCCAGCTAGAAGCCAAAGCTCAGGCAGAGGCAGCTGAGTTTTTGGCAGGACTGTTACCTGGGCTTCTGTGAAACTTTGGGTGCTCTGTGTGGCCATAGGGACCATAACCTGATCACTCCCATCCTGGGGAGCAGAGTGTTTGAGGGCATCCATTACTGTGTCCCTGCTGCCCAGAAGGAGACAAGTCTGACATTCCTCCGTGGGACTGGGCTTGGTGGTTTTTCAGAAGTTCTGGGATTTCATTTCTGTGTTGTGTTTCTGAAAAGCTGCTTGCTTCTGGTATGAGTCAGAGCCAGCAGGAACCCAGCAGTGCTGGCACTGGTGACAGGCAGACAGAGTTGGCGATAAGGGCGTGATAAGGCCATGAGAGCCCTGCTCACGTGCCAGGGCTGCAGGGAGTGGGCAGCTCCTAAGCCTGCTGCCTGACCTCCATCTGCACCACTGTCAAGGAAACAGGGAGGGGGGTGGTGGTGGTGGTTATTCTGGGAACCATGGTGCTGGGGAAATCTGCTGTGTCGCGCTGAAGCACTCATGGCTGGTGTTCTGACAGTGCCTTTTCTCTGTGCCCATATGTCAAGGCTTTGGCCCAGGAGCAGTCAGGGAGCATGGTCAGGAGTGGCAACCTCACATCGTACCACTCTGGCCAAGAAGGGGTCTGTGCCCATCTAGCACACCCCATGGCAGCCATCCCCCAGTGCAATCTGATGTATTGGCAGTAGTTGCCTCTAACTGAGGTCCCATTCCTTACCCTCTTCCCACAATCCCTGGTCTCTGAGACAGGCTGGAAACTTCCTCTCCATCCCTGCAACGTGATGTTTATCCTGGTCTACTTCCCTCTTTGAAGAGAGTCCCTGTCCTCTGCATACTCCCACCTCTTGCAGCATGGTAGGATGCACTGCAGTGTGGGGGTGGACATAGCCTTCCCTGTGGCTCTCTGGCAGCAGTCCTGTGCTCTTCCCATCTGGTACAGCCTGTCCCAGCTGGCTGGGACCTGAGCAAGAACTACCGCTGCTGGCAGAAACACAGGTAGGCTGAGATAGCATTAGAGGTGGTCAGGGAGCTTCCAGATGCCCTGTGGTTAGCACAGGGGCCACGAGTTCTGCTTCTCCTTAGCTGCCTTCTCCAGAATGCCTCCCTGCTGGTGGCTGCTGGGCTGGGGCTGCCCAGGACAGCTGGATGAGCTGGGTAATGGGGACCAAGGACACCTTTTTGCACCAGTGGGGATTGGAAGAGGCAGGGGAGAGATGACAGCAGGCACCCTAAACGAGTGAAGGGGACAGGCTTGTACCCTGCTTCCCAAACATGTCTGGGTGCTGGGCTGCATTGCCCATGTGCTGAAGCTGCTGAGGATGAGGAGTAGTGCATGGTCTGCCCTGCAGCTGCAGCAGCCCCTGGCAGATGGCAGCGCGTGTTGCTTGGGGCTTGCAAGGCTGCCTGTGAGAGGCACCGGGGTGTGGGATTTCTCAGTTCCCAGCAGGCACAGCAGTGCTGGCAGTAAAGCACTCTAGTTAGCCCAGGCTCTCTGGAGCATCCTGACCTCCGACCAGCTCCAGCAATGCTGCTGACCCCTGCTTGGTGTCTCCTCCTTGGCTGGGCTGGACTGGGTGAGGTGCCAGCAGGGCAGAGTCCTGCAGTGGGTACTTGTGGGTTCCTGGCCCCTTTGCATCTTCACGTGGGGGTGGGTGGACAAGAGCTGTGGCCCTGGGCAGAGCTGGTGTGCTGGGGGTGCTGCCTGCACTGCTGGCCCTGTGCTGGGGTTTGACTGGATGTCATGTCCCAACCCTTGCAGGAACAGTAGCTGGGCAGGAACGTGTCCGGAAGAGCCTGGTTTTGCTTTGCCTGCTCCCATGGGTCGGGACACCCAGCTGTGTTACACCATAGTGGGGACAGTTCTGGGGCTGAGCTGCTACCTGGGTGCTGGCTCCCATGCACAGGACACTCAGAGAGCTCTTTGCTTGTCCTCACACAAGAGCATTGGGTTTGAGGGGAGGGAACCCCAAAACTTCATCCTTGAAAGGTTTGCTCTGCTTGTTGACAAAATAGGAGCTAGAAGCAGCTCTGCTCCAGCGCCTTCCCTAACCCCGAGGCTGCCCCTGTGCTGATTCATTGATTTGGACGGGTTCTGCACTGGGAGGGGAAGCATGAACCACAGTCAGCTCTCTTGCCAGCACAGAGCTGTGCTCATCCAGCACTAGCGGCTGCAGGACACTCGGGTAAGTCTCCTCTTGATCGCTGCCCCTGTGAGCAGCCTGGAGCTCGGGAGACTCCCGGCGTGGCTCTGGGGGGCGGCAGTGGGATCTGCACGTTCAGCATCTTTTGATTTGATGGCGATGTTTGTCTCGTAAGGGCTCTGCAGGAAAGTGAGACTGCTCAGGCATTGTGGGAGCAGAAGGAGTTACATGGGCAATGTATCTTAAATAATAATCAGCAGAGAAAATTAAGGGGTGCTGAGGTTAGAGGCAGTGGGATGCTGAGGGGCTGAGGGGGAATATTCAGCCCCTGGATCTGTAAGATTTTTGTCCCTAGAAGAAAAAAAAGGAGCCAAATTGTTTTCAGCTGCTTTTCCTGAAGGACACTCCAGCGTGGATGCTCTAAGCTGCCTTAGCAGGGAGTAGGGCTTTTGATATGCAGAGCGTTTGGGGAAGTTTATAAACGGCTCACTAGAAACAAAGCTGTTCTTGGATGCAGATTGCTTCCATATGGGAACCATAAATTGTGCTGGCTTGTGGAGGGTTCCTCCCTCCCTGCTGGAGAGAAAGCATGTTCCTTGGAGGGAGCCTGGAGTGGAGGGCAGGGGCTGTGTTCCAGCATCCCGGGATGCTGTGCCAACCAGTAGCACTCCTGTGCTGCCAGACTTGCCCATCCAGCTGAGCCATACTCGTGGCCAGAGAAGCCACAGGTTTTCTCCCTCCCTTGTGCCACTGAAAACTCTTGACTGAGGGCTGCTCCATGCCACCCTCACACAAGGCTGCTGTTTTAATCTAGTGAAGGAGGAAGCTTCTCCCATGCCAGCGGAAGGTGGTGATACTTGCGGGGTGATGGAGGACCTTGCTGTAAAGCTGTCACTATCCTCAGGCTTCAGGGCTCCCCTGGGCACCACTCCTGGGACCAGCCTGCACACAGGTGTCCACACCAGAAACCTCGCTCTCGTGGCCAAAACCGGCTAGGGCTGAGCCTTTCCGCTGGGAATGGGGTGCAGACAGGGCAATTCCATACCCAGCTTTGTCTGGGGAGCTGGCAGAGGCTTCCCTTGCCCCAGGCTCCTGCAGAACTAGAATTAAAGCATATCCAGGCAGTAGGTGCTGATGCTGCTCCTGGCTCCACAACAGGAGCCCAGATGCACTTACTTCTGGGCAGAACCAGGAGGATACTCTGGATGCTGGGATGACCACCTTTCATTCCTGCCCCACCAAGCAACCCTGGCACCCACATGGGCTGCAGGTGCCACGGGCTGGCTCTGGTGAAGGGTCTGGGCTGTTCGGTGGTGCCAGGAGGCCAGTGCTGCTGGTAGGAGCTTGCCACACTCACAGCAAAACAGGAGATGGTGCTCCTAGCCACTGGAGTTGAGCAAGGGGGATATCACTAATAGCTGTGGAGCGCAGCCAGGCACCACAGCTCCTGGCTTTGTCCTGCTCTGCACTTTTGCCTGGGCTGTGCCTAGCCCTGTCTGCCCCCACCCCTCCTCACCGGCTCTCCTCTGGGGGTGGGATGTCTACAGCCTTTGTGGCCTTTTCCAGGGAGAAAGCTGCACCTATGCACGGCAGTGGTCTTGGGAGCTGGAAAATGGAGGCGCTGAGATCCTCTCCTTTGTTTTTGCTGCAGGCCCAATGGAGTGGAGAGGCTGCCAGTGGTGGCTGTTGCTGCTGGTGGGCATCCAGTTGGCCGTTGGCCAGTGCCCAGAGCAGTGCCAGTGTGTTCGCACCGCCCAGGTAGAGTGCTCTGGTGCCGGCATCACAGTGGTGCCCAGCCCCATCCCGGTGAACGCCATGACCCTGCAGATCATCAACACGCACATCAGTGAGCTGGGCGACTCCTCCTTCGGAAACGCCTCCCTGCTGATCGGGCTGCGCATCGAGAAGAACCACCTGGCGCGCATCAGTCCCGGGGCCTTCCAGCACCTGCCTGACCTGCGCTACCTCAGCCTGGCCAGCAACAAGCTGCAGGAGCTCCCTGTGCAGGTCTTCCAGCCGCTGGACAAGCTGGAGTCTCTGCTCCTTTCCAGCAACCAGATCCTTCAGGTCGAGCCTTCCCACTTTGCCCACTTGAGCAATCTCAAGGAGCTGCAGCTGCACGGGAACAATCTGCAGGAGCTGAAGGAGGGGGTGTTCGACCAGCTCACCAGCCTCACCAAGCTCAACCTGGCCAGGAACAACTTTGAGCGCCTGCCGCCCCGGGCCTTCGAGCGTCTGGCGCGGCTGCAGGTGCTGCGGCTCTATGAGAACCGGCTTCGGCAGATCCCAGCAGGCGCCTTCGATGGGCTGCCTGAGCTGCAGGAGCTGGGGCTGCACCAGAACCAGCTGCAGACGCTCTCTCCGGAGCTCTTCGTGCACAATGGAAACCTGCAGAAGCTCTACCTGTCCAACAACCTCCTCACTGCCCTGCCAAGCGGTGTCTTCTTGCCCCTGCGTGCCCTGGCCAAGATTACCCTGCATGTTAATCGCCTGCGGGACATCTCCCCCAACGCCTTTGGGCCCATGCCTTACCTGCGGGAGCTATGGCTCTACGACAACGAGCTTTCCACCCTCCCTGCTGCCGTCTTCAGCAACCTCACCCAGCTGCAGCTCCTGGTGCTCAGCAAGAACCGGCTGCGCTCAGTAGCACCAGGGGCGTTCCGGGGCCTGGGGGAGCTGCTGGAGCTGTCATTGCACTCCAACACCCTGCGCCGGCTGGACGCTCAGGCACTGGAGGGGCTGCGCAAGCTGCAGAACATCTCCCTGCACCACAACCAGCTGCAGGCGCTGCCACGGGGCCTCTTTAGAGCCACTCCAGCGCTGCAGCATGTCCAGCTGCACTCCAATGCCTTAGAGTACCTGCCTGCTGGCATCTTCTCCCCTTTGGCTGCCCTCCAGGAGGTGAAGCTGCACAACAACTCCTGGCGCTGTGACGAGGGCATTCTGCCCCTGCGAAGCTGGCTGGAGGACAACCCCCGCAAGGTGGGTGAGACACCCCCTCTCTGTGCCCAGCCCCCTGCCCTGCAGGGCACCCCCATTGCTAGGTTGCCACAGGACCAGCTCCTCTCCACCCAGCCTCCCAGTGCCTCATCCCACCCCAGCACCCCGCTCCCTGCTCACCCCTCTGAGGCAGCATTGCCAGAGAGTGCTTGGACGGAGTCCTCCATGGGGCTGCCCGTCTCCCCGAGGGAGGAGGAGAAAGAGGTAGAGGAGAGAGGGTGGTGGGGGCTGACACACACTCAGAGTTGGGTGGTGGTGGCGGTTATCGTGCTGGTGTGTGTGGCCCTGCTCACTGCTCTGGTGGCGCTGGTAATCTATGGCTGTAGGAAGAAAAGCAATGTTGTGCTCATGAGGATGAAAGCACCCAATGAAGCCTGAATACTCATTAGATCCTGGGGAGAGTGGTGCTGGGCAGGACATCTGCTCCCTGTGAGGCCAAGGGACATGCGGTGGCTCTGCATCAGCTGTCCTTGCTGACTGGGATGGGCCAGCATCACCCTGTGTGCTGTGTCCTGCTTTGCTTTGACCCTACCTTGCTCTGCAGCAGTGTATCCCCCTAGGTGACCTCCTATGGCTGCCCTCTGCGCCCAGCCCCTATCACCTCCAGTGCAGCCTCTGGTCTTGTTGCCAGCACAGAGGCCAGTAGTTGGGGTGCAAAGTGCTGAGAGAGACCCCTCAAGAAAGGAGCCACAGCCTGGCCATGATGGTGCTTGCCCCAAACACCAGGACTTCCCCATCCTTGCCTTAGCAACGTCCTCCCCAGTGCTGTCTGCCCTTGCACTGCCTGCCACCCACCCCCAGCCTATCTTCCCTCCCGCCCCACCCTTCAGCCTCTGTCCCTGCCTGAGCAGGAAGGTGCCAGCCCTCATGCAGGGCCAGGAGTTGCAGGTCCTTGTGCTGCTTTGTAGCTTGCCTGCGTCCAGGTGGGGCTGAGCTGCCTGGACCTGGTGCTGCTGCTGGGGTGGCACACCCTGAATGACTCCACATCCATGCTGCCCTGCCTGCCTGTAGGCAGGGGAGGCCAAAGCACAGCCAGCATCTTCCCCTGCTCCCAGCAGCCTTCTGCTCCCTCTACCCTTGTGCATCTCCTGCCAGGAGTGCCTCAGGGCAGCATGCTGGCTGCTGGGTGCTGTCACAGCCCCCCCTGAGCCCTTGCTGCACAAAATGTTAACCCTCCTACAGCCATGCAGCACCCTGCCCCAGCCTAGCCCTTGTTGCTGAGGAGGCGAACAATGCTTGTGAAGTGTCTGCCAGGGGCTGGGAAAGACTTCTGTACTCGTGCCTCAGGGCAGCTGGAGCATGCTGAGGCCTCTTCTGTTGCTTCCCTGACCTGGTCCTCACTGCCTCAATATCCTCGTGCATCCTTCACCAGCTAGTGAGCAGCCTTGCCCTGCTCTGCTGGCAAAGCTTCTTCCCCTTTCCCCAGTGTCCCCTTGTATATGCCCAGCTCTGCTGCCTCCTCGCAGCCTCAGGCACCAGGGAGATTTGCAACACATGGTGTAGACTGCTTCCACAGGACAGGAGTCACATTTGACCTTCACCCCATAGTGCTGGTTGCTCACAGTGGCCCGGAAACCAGCACTGGCACAAGCAGCTCTACACTAATGCACACGACAGGATGCTCCTTTGGACTGGGACCTGCACGATGGTAGAAGACACAGGATTGTGCTGTGGGGATGTTGGGTGTTTCTATGTGACCTCTCCAGTAAAGTGCAGTTGTCCAGCTCGTGTCCAGGGCTGTTTATTCATTCCTCATGGTGTGCAACTGGGAAATGATCCAACAGTTCCACTCCTGAGAGATATTTTTTGTGTTGTGGAAAAGTCCACCAGAGGCTGATGGGGCTGGGAGGATGTTAGTTGGCTGTAGCCATACAGCCTGTTCTGGTCCCTTCGCTCCAACCTAGGGTGAAGACCCGAGGAGGACTCAGTCATCCAAGAGCAGCAGGATGGCTTTTGGAGAGTAAGCTGAGACCTGAGGAAGCTTTTGATGGAGATGGTGACTGCTTCTTGTGCAGCCCATTCCAGGGGTTTACCCAGTGTCACTCCAGGATGGTAGGGAGCTTGCTTGGCTCCCTTCAGAGCTGCCTGTTGCTGGCTTGTGTCAGCTGAGTTTCTCTGTTCACTGCCATCTACTCCACCAGTCTGACTGGCTGTGTGCAACTATCTCTTGCCCTTGGGGTTTCTCCATGACCACTACCACCTCAGCTCCTTCCAACACAGGTCCTTGCAAGGCAGCCCTTAAAGTGGTGTATGCTGCTCCCTTGGGCGGGTCGCAAGCTTCCAGGGAATCCAGGTGGTCCATGAGTCCCTTTGACCATCCCATCACTGGCTGGGTGCATCTCAACATGATAGTCCTAAGGTGGTCCCTCCCCATGGCATCACTTTGCCTTGCTAATCTGTGCCTGCTCTCACCCCATGCAGGAATTTACCAACACCATTTCCCAGTGAGATTTAATGAAGGTTAGGAGGTCTCTTGAGGGGGTTAAGATGATTAAGGGAACGGAACATCTCTCTTACGAGGAGAGACTGAGGAAGCTGGGGCTCCTTGGCTTGGAAAGGAAGAATCTGAGGGGTGACCTCATTAAATATGTAAAGGATGAGTGCCAGAAGGATGGAACCGGGCTCTACTTGGTGATGCCCAATGACAGGACAAGGGGCGATGGGTGGAAGTTGAGGCATAGGAAGTTCCATGTAAACATGAGAAGGAATTTCTTCACTGTGAGTGTGACAGAAGACTGAACAGGCTGCCCGGGGGGTTGTGGAGTCTCCCTCTCTGGAGATATTCAAGACCTGCCTGGATGTGTTCCTGTGTGATTTGGTGTAGGTGATCCTGCTCTGCAGGAGGTTGGACTGGATGAGATTTTAAGGTCCCTTCCAGCTCCTGACATTCTGTGATTCTGTGGTTACTGGAAGGAAGCGTGCAGACCTTGGTCTGGGACCAGTGCTGCTCACGACAGCAGTGCCCTGCTGTTATACTCAGGTCAGAGGATGTCTGGGGCTGGGCTCAGAGTTCCTTGCCAGGATGCTTGCTGGCAGCTGCCTCTGGCCTCACCTCCAGTCCCTGGGGGCTGAGTTGTTTTCTGCAGCGCTCCAAGGCCACTGATTGTTGTTGAGGACAAACAGCCAGGGGCAGCTCCGCCCCAGCAGGAACAGCTCATCAAGCGCTTCCCGGCACACCGCGTCCCAGCTCGGCCACCAGGTCCGTGCAAGCCTTCCACCGGCTCAGTGGTGGTCGCCACAATGTCCTACTGGGTAAGTGGTGACCACAGCGCTCGGATAGCTTTGGGGGCGCCTGGAATGGGTGGGAGCTGTTGTTGGCTCTAATGGAAACAAGTGAGATGACAGAAAGGAAAAGGGAGGCCCAACACTGCTCTGGGGTGCTAGCAGAAGTCCAGGATAACCTCCCTTGTGTGCGGTGTCTGTGGGTGGGCATTGCTGTGGGGTGGGCAGCAGAGCCACCATCATATGACGGCACTGCTGTGGATCCCAAGTAGGGATAGACTGGCAGAGGTCTGGAGACCACTGCATCAAAAAGTGTCTTACATGGGCTGAAGAGGCAATGAGTCATGCTCTGACAAGTGTGATTAGCTGCTTGCAGAGGAAAAAATAGGTGATAGGTTATTGGGAACACAACTGGTGAAACCCACTTCCTTTGTCACTGAATGCAGAGCAACCCCGCAGTGCTGTCCCCATCACCTAGTGTGCAGCACATCCCTAGGCTTCATGTGCTTCCCTGCCTGGCACCAGCTTTGTGCTTATGGAGGCTTCTCAGAGGGCCGTGGGTTCCCTCAAGACCCCTGTGGGACCACACAGTTCCCACATTTGCCACCTATATGCAGGATGTAGGGACCTTTGATGAGGGTGGGCTGTAGTGGGGCTGGGGTGCAAGGAAAGAGCTGTGGCTCACTGCATGGGGCAATTGGGAGGAGATTTGGGAGAAAAGTGATCCCTGTTCCTGCAAGGGGAGCACTGAGATGGTGCAGACAGCCAAGGCAGGAGAGATGCCCCCCAGCCAGGGCAGCTGCCTGGAGCAATGGTACCCCGGAGATTGCTTCCACTGCATTTCCTCAGCAGCATGCACCTTCAGGTGCAGATTTCTGCCCTACTGAGGCAGGGATTGAGCTTGGCTTCTTCTCCAGTGCAGGCTCATGGTCTACATGCTGCTGGGGCTGGAGACCTTACTGGTGAGAGGGCTGGCCCTGCCCTGTCCCCCTACTTGCCAGTGCTACGACACCTCCAAAGTCTTCTGTTCAGAGGAAAGGATGCAAGAGATCCCGGTGGGTCTGCCAGGGAATGCCACTCAGCTGTTCTTCGTGGAGACAGCCCTGAGCAGCATCCGCAGCGGGGCACTGGGCTTCAGCACCACCCTCACTAAGCTGGTCTTCCTCAACAATGACATCCAGGAGATGGAGTTCCGTGCTTTTTGGGGGCTACCCAGCCTCACTGAGCTGGAGGTGTCAGGCAACCCCTTGCCAGCAGTCAGCCCAGGGCTGCTGGTGGGGCTGCCCAACCTCAGCAAGCTCTCACTGAGTGCCAACAGCATTCGCTCCCTCCATCCAGAGCTCTTTGCTAGTGCCTACCACCTGCAGGACCTGTGCTTGCAGGGGAACAAGATCGAGTCACTGCCCCCCAGCATCTTCCGCGTGCTCCGACGCCTCCAGACCCTGGACCTCTCACGGAATGTACTGACTGAGCTGCCTGCTGGGCTGCTCTCCCCCCTCACTGCCCTGCGCCTCCTCAAGCTCAGTGACAACCAGCTGACACGAGTGTGCCCTGGTGCTTTCAGGACACTGGGTAGGCTGGCTGAGCTCCACCTGGATGGTAACCAGCTGAAGGAACTGCCAGATGGCATCTTCACTGGGCTGTGGGGGCTGCGGCGGCTGCAGCTACAGCATAACGCCCTGTGCAGCCTGGCTCCTGACATCTTTACCAACCTCCACAACCTCACTACCCTCAGCCTGGAGGCCAACTGCCTGGTCACTCTGCCCACCACCCTCTTCACTGGCACCCCGTATCTCCTCTATCTTTCGCTGGCTCGCAACCAGCTGGAGGTGCTGCCCCGGGGCCTCTTCACCAACCTGTCTGTGCTGCACACCTTGGAGCTCTCACACAACAGCATGGTTCACCTGCCCACTGGGGTTTTCCAGGGGCTGGTGGGGCTGGTGATGCTGGAGCTGAGCCACAACAATTTCTCCAGCCTGCCAACTGGGTTGCTGGCTGGGTTACCCCTCCTCACTTCCCTGGCACTGGACCACAACCACCTGTCCCACCTGCCCTCAAGGCTCTTTGATGCCAATTTGGATCTGGCACAAGTGAGTCTGGCTCACAACCCCTGGGCCTGCGACTGCCACCTCATCTACCTGCTGGGCTGGCTTCAGAGCTTTGCTGAACCCCTTACTCATGCAGAAGCCTCCTGTGCCAACCCAGCCACTCTCCAGGGCCAGTCCCTGCTGAAGGTCCCCCAGGGGCAGCTGGAGTGCCCAGGAACACCTACTGTCCCCACGGAGGAGGATTGGAATGGGGAACCAGGGAAGGATGCTCTGCAGCAGTGCACCTACAGCAACCCTGAGGGCACTGTAAGCCTGGCCTGTGATGCCACAAGCTGCCAGCAGCTCAGCCTTCACCTCCCTTCACCTCCTGGGCAGGCAGTGGGGCCTGGGCTGGCATACCAGGGCACCTGGGTGCTGCACTCCCACTGTGGCATGCTGCAGGTCAGTGTCCTCATCACAGCACAGATGGGTGATGAGGCCATGTCACCACCTCTCCCCACTGTGCCCTAGAGCTGGGGGAGGAACCTGCTTGTGCTCTGCTCTTACACTGGCAACCTCTGAAGCAGCCTGAGAAACAGCACCCCATCTCACCTCCCTGCCCCTACCATGGTCACCAGCTGTCACCAAGCACTCCACAACAGCTGGCTTGGTGTTATTTATTCTCCCAGCTATGTGCTCCCTGTGCATTTCCCATACAATTAAAATGTTTATATTATTCTTGGGCAACCACTTCCCATGGTGGAGCAGAGTCCCACTTGCTCCAGTCCCCTGCCTCTGCCTGGGTGGCTGTGGGTGTTGCTGTGGTCTAATGGGGACTCGACTGGGGCTATGTGGTGTGGCAGGAGTTCAAGTGCCTGGCAGAGAGCAGGGGCTGCACTCTGGTGTGCTCATCTCTGCCCATCTCTCGTCTTGCTTCTTTCAGCAGTGCAGAGATCCAGCTGTGGCCTGACACTAATCTCCAGGGCACAGGTTTGCTGTGGGGTGCCCAAGGAGAGGCGGGTGAGTGCTGCTGGTTGCTCAGAGAGTGGCACAGGCTACCTGGCTGCCCTGGCAGTTCCCCCACCCACCCTGGCAGGGCTTAGCTTATAGCCCTGCAGTCTGCCCTAGAGAGGCTTGGGGACTTACGGATCTAGGGTGCAAAGTGCCACCGGCACTGCCCATGCTGGGCATGGCAGGGAAGGTGGGTGCTCCCCTAAGACTCGGGTGTGTGTGAATGCCTGCACAGGTGTGTGTCTGTGGTTGCATGTATGTGTGCAAGCCGCATAGCAGCAGAGCCCTCCTCCCAGTGGCGATGTTCCTGCAACATCTTGCGGCCACAGGGACAGGGGCTGACCTGGGCCAGGCAGAACTGGGAGAGCCCTGGCTGTGCCTTGTCACCTTCCTCTGAGCCAGCCTTCTTGGCCCTGCCCACGGTGGTAAGGGAGCTGGGGTCCTTACTTGGAGCTGTGCTGGCTTTGCTGGCTTTACTGCTTTACTGCTGGGCCATGTGTCTCAGCCAGCCCCTTCCCTTCCCACAGCCCCTGTGGCAGTGGGCTGTAATCCTGGCCGTGCTTGGACTGACAGCCCCATGCTCCTGTGAGGCATCTGGGCAGAACTGCACTGGCAGACACTGTCCTGCACAGCAACCTTGATGTCTGTCCTGTACAGGGGATGGCCACCATGCTGCAGCCATCTCCCAGGTGTTGCTGGCGTGGCCACCTCCAAACCTGGACAAGGAATATTGTGGCTGTATTCCTGGTACTGATATAGCTCCCACACCATGGCTTGGAGATGCTGCTGTCACTCCTTCTGTGAGCTCTGTCCTGTTGTGCATCCTGGCTCTTGCCACTCTGCGGTCTCTGAAGCAGCCTGGCACCAAGTGGGGACCTGGACACATAGAACATTGATGCTGGAAGAAAGTATGTCTGTTAAAAATGTGCAGTAGTCTGAGTGGTTTTAACTTTGCCAGGAAGGGTGTAATGAGGCCCAAGCAAGCCCAAGCTGAGCCACAAGAAGAGCAAGGGAAAACTGAAGCAGAAATGTTGAGATGCTACTGTGGTTATCCGTTGGGAAACAATGGCTGCATTTTCATCTTAAGTCTTTGCAGCAAACAGTGTTTCTTCCCACAAGATGCCCTGCAACCAGCCAGGAGCCTTCATGGGAAGGTCTTTGGCTTGTGCTGGGGTTGAGGGCAGCACAGTGCTCAGACCCAGCTCTGTGCCTGGCAAAGTGTGGGGCTAACTCCAGAGCCTGTGTGGCAGTATCTGCCCTGCTGCAGATGTTATCTCTGTTAGCAGTTTAAACAAGTGACTTCGGAGCAGCACCTTCAGCTACAGGAGCCAGTTCCTAAGGAAGGAAACAGCTGCATAGTTTTAATAGCAAAAGCTTTAAATAGGAAAACTCTGTTGTGTCAGTGAGGGTGGTGCCTGTGAAGTTGTGGGGTTATGCGGGTGGAGATACGGGACTGCAGAACCCATCAGCTACAAACCAGGCTGCCGTGAAGATCTACAGGTTTCCCTGGACATGACTGGTTAAATGAGGCCAGCAGATAACGCCTGGGCAGTACATGTCTGTGTTCTCTCCAAGGGATTCCTGCAATGGTCCCCACACGGGGGGCACAGCTCCACTGCCTGCTCCTTGGCTGTCCCTTATCTCCCCACGCAGACCTGTGCCCTGACCTCACGTGAAAGCCAGCCCTGCGCCTGGGCTGTGGATAAAGGCTGCCCAGGTGCTGGAGCTCCTCTTCGCTGGCCGCATTCCTTGCCCGGAGCAGCTCACTCCTGCTGCTGGACTCGATTGCCAGCGCTCGGCCGAGTAAGTGATGCGGGAAGGCTTCTTTTGTTCGTACAATGCGCTAGGAGGGGCGGCTCTGGTGGGGCTGTTGGTCATTTTTTTTCAGCGAGAAGCAGAAGAGTCTGCAGCACCGTGACCTGGGGCTGTCCCTCCGTGTCCCTGCTCTGCCGGGGGTGGGACAAGCAAGGGACTACACTGAGGTCTTCCTCATCCAGACAGCCTGAGGGAGGGTTTTAAAATAGGCGAACAGTTTGGCTTCATCCCCGTGTACCGAGTCGTTCCCACCTGTACATTTAACCCACTGTGCTGTCCCTGCAGCTGAAGTGAATCAGGTATTTTTGCACCCTCGTTCCTGGCTCCTGCACCCAAGTATCCCTGGGAAGAGGATGAGCAGGGATTAGCAGCAGCTTCTTCCCTGGGGAGCCCTCTGGGGCAGTCAGCACATACCTCCCATCGGTTTCTCTTCAAACCCTCCTGCGTTTGCTGACCTTCCAATTTCACAGCAAATTTACCCTGCCAACAAGTTTGGGTCTTTTTTTGCACAATCAGCTTTGATGGACACCCAAGAAGCCACCTACAGCTCTTTCTCCTGCTCCCAGCCAGGGCTGTGAATCACAAGCTGGAAGCAATGGTCCCAGGATGATGCTCATGACTGTTAAGGATTTCTAAATGACTCAATGGAAGTGGTGGGCTTTGTACTGCTTCTGGTGGGTGTCCCCCGGCCACTTCACTTCCTGACTGCAGGTCAGACCCCTAAATATTAGGTATTAGAGAGTTCATCCGTGGACATTTCATAGTCTTTTAACGAGCCTTGCTCTAAAGCTTGGTTACTGCTCAGAAATTAACAATTGCTGTCTGACAGAGCCACATAATCAAGGCCAAAATATGGTGTGATTAGCAAGAATCTCAAGAAAAAGATGGTTACAAGCCATGTTTTACACAAACCCGCTGAACTGAGAGAAGCACCAACGCATAGCAAGTCCATCCAGCACAGTGTGGAAAGTCTAAATAAACAAGGTCATCTGGTCTTGGCTGGCTCCCGGGACCCTTACTGATCCCTCATTAGCAAGCACAGGGCTGACTGGTTCTGTTGTTGCGTGAATGGCTTGTGGCCCTGCTGGGTAACTGGGCCCGCTGGGGCAGTGCTAATGGGCAGTAGCACTTCGCCCTCTTTACCCTGACAGGTGCTGAGCCTCCAGTCCAAACGTGGGAGGAGGAGGGACACAGAACACACTGTCCAACCCTTGTGCCTCCTGGAGCATCTCTCAGTGCCAAGCCATGAGATGGGGCCCTCTCCCTTCTTCTCCATCCCTCAACAGCAACAGCAGTGAACCCTTGTGCATGCCACATACATTGGCTCATGCAGACTCTCTCTTTCCTCATAAAATGAATTATGATGTGAGAAAAGATCTCCAAGAGCTGATCACAGCATGATACCACAGTTTACGAGCTGTGGACAGAGATTATTTTGTTCTTAATAACTGGTTTTTGAAACACGCATTTTCCTTTTCAGGATGATGTGCCAACATTTCCTTTTCATTTTCTTCCTTTCCTTCCACCTCCATAAATGCGAAGATCAAATCCCAGGTGAAGATCCATATGGAATGCCTAAAGACTACCAGGAGGTCTACAGAGGGTCAAAGAATGACATCAAAGAGATTCCAAAGATTGCAAAGCCCTTCATTTCTGAGATGATCTTTGTGCAAACCAGCATCACCACTATTAGGAAAGGTGCCTTCAGGTATATGCCCAACCTGATCAAGATTGTGTTTATCGGCAGCAAGATCAAGACTGTTGAACCTGGAGCCTTTGACAATTTGGACAAACTGAGGGACTTGGACATCTCTGGTGCCTTGTTAGAAGAACTATCTGTGGGCACTTTCCAAAACCTCCCATGTTTGCAGAGGCTGGAGCTGAGAGACAGCCAGCTCAGACACATCCCCAAAGGCCTGCTTGATGGGCTGGAAAATCTGGGAGAGCTTTCCCTGCACAGCAATGCCATCTCTTCCCTTCCAGAAGGCATTTTTGATTCTCTTGTCAATCTAACATTTTTGGACTTGGCTAGAAACAGGATCAAGGCTCTGCCTGAGGATGCTTTTAGCAAACTTCCCCGGCTGCAGGTCCTGCGGCTGTATGAGAATGAGTTGCAGGACCTCCCGGCAGGGCTGCTAAGCAGTCAGCCAGGACTGCTGGAACTTAACCTTCAGAGCAACCGGCTCAAGGCACTGCCACCCATGCTCCTGAGGGGCTTACCTCTCTTGGAGAAGGTCCTCTTGGACAACAACCTCATCAGGGTTCTCCCACCTGAGGGCTTTTTTGGTTTGAACAAATTGAAGCTGTTGACTCTTGATTCAAACAACATCACAGAGCTCCCCTGCTGCCTTTTTGATACCATGCCACACCTGCGGGAGCTGGACCTGGGCAGGAACAGTCTGGCCACACTTTCAGATGGCATCTTTGTCAATCTCACATCTCTTGGGAAACTCATCTTGTCCCATAATCAACTAGCAGCCTTGCCAAGAGGAACCTTCATTGGCCTCAGCAAGCTCTTGGACCTCCAGCTGGATACAAATCAGCTTTCTGCTCTGGATTATGAAGTCTTTGTTTCTCTCCCAAATCTGAAAACCCTCAGCCTTCGGAAGAACCAACTGGAGAGTGTCCCCCGAGGGCTTCTGGAGCCCCTGAAGAAGCTCAGCTCAGTCTATCTGAGTGGCAATCCATGGAGATGTGATTGTAACCTCTGCTACCTGCACAGTTGGATCGTGGACAACAGTAAGAAAGTCAAATTGTCCAGCCAAGTGTCATGCAAGAGTCCACCCCACCTGGCAGGGCAAGCGGTGATATCGCTGAGAGATGACCACTTAATTTGTCCAGCTACTCTGCTGCCTTCACCTTCTTTAACCTCATCTCTGCCATTCAAATTCATATCCACATCATCACAAGGGATGTCAACCTTGCTGTCACCTGGAGCCTTGCCCACTGCAGTGCCAACCACACTGTCATCAGTAGCCTTTCCCATCACAACACTGACAACCATGCTGTCACCTGTAGCCACCTCTGCTGTGTTGCCAACCATGACAACAGAGGCCTTCTTCACTGCTGCATCACCAACTATGCCATCTAAGGTATCCATTGCCACTTCATCAGCTGTGGTGGCAAAGGTCTTCATCACCACCACATCACCAGCTGTGCTGCCAAAGACCTCCATCACCACAGCATCATTAACGATGCTGCCAAAGGCCTCCGTCACTACTCCATCACCAACTGTGCTGACTGAGACCTCTATCACCACTTCATCACCATCTGTGCTCCCTGAGGCCTCCATCACTACCCTATTACCAGCTGTGCTGACAGAGAGCTCCTTCAACACACCAACATCAGCTGTTCTACCAAAGGCCTCCCTTGCCACCTCATCATCACCCATACTGCCCAAGGCTTCAGTCACCACCCTACTGCCCACTGTGCCACAGAAGGCAATTAGCCTGTGTCCATCTGCATCCATCATAAGTCTAGACCCTCCTGCATCCACCAGCCCAGAGCCTACACTGTCCACTTTAGCTTCTGCCACTACACTAGTGCCAACCAGCCTGCTGGCAGCCTCCACCAGACAAGGGACTCCTCCTCTTCTGGTGCCCACAGAGAGGCCAGGTACCATCCCATGGGAAACACTCAGCATCTCCCTTATCTCAGCTCCCACCTCAATGCTCTGGCCAGCCCGCAGGGATGCTGTGACAGATGTGATGCCACTGGGATCGCATTCCCCATCCCACCACACTCCTGTGTCAAGCAGGGAGTGGGATCATGGCACCACACGGGGCTCATTAATATTTGACACGCAGCCTGTGCCCACTGCCTCCCAACACACTCCCACCCCTGCAGGCACCATTGAGATCCCAACACCTCCTGTCCCCCTGTCACCAGACCCCACAAGCCTCTGGCCAGCATCAACACCCCTGGCCCCTGGCAGTCATCAGACCTGGAGCTTCACCCTGCCACCCAGCCCATGGCACTGCAGGGCCTGGCTGGTGCTGAGCCTGGCCTCACTGGTGCTGCAAGTGGGCTGCACGCTGCTGGGGGCAGTGATTGCCCTTCTCCTTCACCAGGCCACTCACGGCCAGGGCCACTCTGTGCCACCGGTAAGGCTGCTGAGTCTTCAAGCCCTGTCTGCTCCAGGGACCCGTGAACCAGCACAGGCACTGCTGTGAGCACCACTGGCTCTGCATGATCTGGGCAATGCCCATCCTTCTCCTCTGGGGTCTGACCACAGTGCGCATACGTCGTGGGGTTTATGTGTCTTGGGGTGCATGTGCTATGGGGTGCATGTGTTGTGGGTGAGTGTTCCAGCATCCCAGCTGGCTTGGGATGCCTCCCAGATGGCCCCTGGAGATGCTGTGAGCCTGGGGAGCCAACCGCTGTGTCACTGCCTGAATGGTCCTTCTGCCAGGCGACACTAGATGGCATCCCGACACAGGCAGTGACAGTGACGCCCGGAGCAGTGACCAACAGCCCTGGAGGCACCGCGCTGAAGTGCAGGAGACCCTGCACTCGGCAGCTGGGCACCTCGGGCATGCCCGCTATTGCTTGCAGGGACCAGTCGGGACTCCTACCTACATCACCTCTCCATCCCTGACAGGTACCTGCACCTGCAGGGTGCAAGCAGTCCTTGGGGAAGGACATCTCAAGGCTTCCTGCCCTACACCCTGACTTCTTCCCTGCATAGTATTACAGGATGTGCCAGTGCCTATACTGATCCTAACACTCTGACCTCTTCCCCCTCTTCATTCTGTTCCTCCTCACTGATATTAAAGCTGCCACTGCAGCTCTGCTGTGCACTGAAGGGCTGGTATGGGGAATGTTTTCATCCCAGGGCTTTTCTCTGCTGTGGGGGATTCCTGATGCTTGGTGGAGTATGGCCAGTGCAGGCCATCAGGGACCAGTGCAGGACTGGAGATGCACACCCTTCTGTAGGCAGCAGTATAGTGAGTAAAATGTTGGGGTTTTTTTTGTTTTGTTTTGTTTTGTTTTGTTTTGTTTTTTTTAAATTTTGTTTGGGGGTTGGTGGGGGTTTTTTTGGGTTTGGTGGGTGTTTTTTGTTTTGTTTTGTTTTGTTTTGTTTGTTTGTTTGTTTGTTTGTTTTGGGGTGGTTTTTTTTTGTGGTGCTGCCTGCCCTGGCAGGTTTGAGCGTGGCCAGCTACATGGGTCTCATACCACAACTTCACCTGATGCTGAGCCCTGACTGCAGGCTGGGCATGGGCTTTTGGAAGCTTGGGATTAAGGAGTCAGCTTTACTCATGACTGAAAGGTTAACTGGCACCTTCACCTCTGCAGTCCTGGGCTGCTACCAGGGCCAGGAAATTGCCAAACTTCAACACAAGTGGCTTTGGGTTTTCTGCCACTGAGAAAACAGATAAACTTTAGTCCAGGGAATCTGTAAGCCTCTCTCTTGGTTTGGATCTCTGGGTACCTTGGTTTGCTCCAGGCTCGTTGTTGATTTTGCCCTGTGACAGGCTTCCAAACTTAATTACTCTGCAGTAACCAGAGTTGCAGGTGCCTGTCTTTGATTCTCTCCTTTGCCATCAGCACTTGTGCAGCCCTGCCTTGCCTTTGGGTGCCCTCCCCCAGGTGTGGGGCAAAGGGGCTGCCTACCCCTGGGGAGAACTCGGAAACTCAATAATGTAGGGATGTGCTGGGCAAAGGACAGTGGGGAAGCAGCTCGGAAACCTCCTGGCAGGGGAGCCCTTAGTGCCTCAGCTGCCCTCCCTGTGGCTACACCTCGGAGACCTGGATACACATCTTTGCTAAGAGTCTGTGCCGCGTTGCAGGCTTTCAGCTGCTCCTTGAAGTCCTGCTGACGGGTGTGAAGTACGGGAGGCAAGTGCGGGGCAGCGCATCTGGGTGGGATGGAGCGAGGAGCTCCGGGGCTGGGGCTGGCATGGTGGGTAATGAGATACAGATGAGCTGGAGGGAGTGTTTTTCCTAGCAGTCCAGATGGGCTCGACTTAGTACTTGATTTAGGGGGTTTGAAAGTGGGGCCTGCCTGCTGGGGAGCAGACCCCAAGCACTCCCTGGGGCAGTGAGGGGAGTTCTCTCCTGGCTTCTCAGCTATTTAATGGTGCAGCGCAGTCTAAACAGGGAAGTACTTCGGGAGATTAGCACAACATAATCACATCTTAAAAGGTCTTCAGAGACACCAAGGCACGTCTGCTCTCCTATTAATTACTTGTTATTAATAAAGCTGGGTCACTCTGTAGCGTTCTGGTGCCCTCTTTGTGGAGTGGTGGTGTAGCTGAGAGCAGCACGAAGCCCAGCAGCCTCCACCTGTGCCCATCCCACTCTGGAAACCAAACGGCCCTTAAGCCACCCTTAAGCCTAATTTGCCCATACTCCCCCGAGAGGGCCTCGTCTTTCTAAGTGCCCAGAACACCTCTGAGTGGCTGTAAAATAATAACAGCCAGGGCATTCCCAGCGGAGGAATTTCGTGCTGTGATCCATTTCTAACATGCAATGAAAACGCAGCTGTCTGTGTTCCCGGGGCCAAGCTGCCTTGCAGACAGCAGCAGTCTCTCTCCATCACTGTGGGACCAGTCACTGGAAGGACACAGCTGGGCTGGGAGGAATTAGCAGCCTGTACCTCTCCTGGCTGTCCCCTGGGAGGGAAGAGGCTGCAAGGAAGATGGAATGTAGGTTGTGCTGGGGTTGATGTGCCTGTTGGGAAATATGCTTGGGTCTCCTGGTTGCTGAGCACGAGCAGCCAGAGAGCACGTGTGCATGGAGCAGAGCACAGAGGATTCGCACTGCAGAGACCAGCGTGCAGGTTTGCTGCTTTGGATCTGCACCTTGCCACCACACCAAGGAGAGGCCTCCCTTTCAGCAGGGGAGTGAGTGGCCAGGGCAGGTGCCCAGGGAGTGCACAGCTCCTAGTACACCCTCCCTCTTCTGCTGTAGATGGCCTGGGCATCCCTTCGAATGACAGGCATTGCACTGAGCAGTGCTTGATGATTTTCTAACCTGTGAACTTCTGTGGTTTCTCTGAACTCAGGTCAGATTTTTAGCATCTGCAGCACCCTGCAGTAAGGAGTGCCTGGGATTGCCCAAGCACTGAACTAGGCAGCACTTCCCTTTGCTCTTTCCCTGCTCACTGCTCCTTGTGTGGGATGATCAGCTTCTCACATTGGAAAATAAGAAAGGTGAACATCCCTGTGTGATGTCCCAGGCTGCTTGTGACACTGTAAACATCTTCCCCCAGCCACTACTATCTCTCTTCCTGCCCTATGCAGATGGGACCTGATTCCCAGAGCCCTGCCATGTGTGCTGCAGCACTGACCTGTAACTCGTCTGCCTGCCAGCCCTGCTGGGAGCCCCTCACACTGTGGGTGCAGTGGCCTCTGCCTGCCACCTGCCTCTGGTCCCCTTCCTGCCCCTGGGACACTCTGCGGGCAGGAAGGGGGTTTGAGAGCAAGAGCCCTTTCTTGTGGCTGGCAGGAAGAGGGGCAACAAACACCTGCATGAGGGTTTTGCACAATAATCTGGGTGGGAGAGCAAACTTGGGCCTCCAGTGGGCAAGTACCACTGCTAGCTTGCTGCTGGGAACCTGCCCCAGCATGCTCCAGGCTGGCACAGCTTTCTCCTTGGGCACCCACTGCATGTGCTGGCCTCAAACACATGTTGTAGCTATGCTGGGAGCAGTGCCTCACTGGCTTCTGGTGTAGTTTGAGCCCCCATGCCTCTCAAGACAGCCTGCCCCAGTAGGTTGCGGGCCTGGAAGCTGTCTGTTCCGTGTGCTGCTTGAGAAGGGTGCTGTGTGCTGCATGTGCAGGGTGAGAAGGCCAGTGATGGCCTGAGAGTGCTGCCTGGAGAGGTGCAACATGACATGGGACTTGCAGCTGGGGTAGCTCTCTGACTTAAGCAGCTGTGGTTGCTGTCACCAGCCTGAGGACCAGCTAGGCAAACACATCCAGCACCCATCCATCCCCTCAGCAGAGATGACCATAAACTGGCAGTCACAGCTTGGTCCTGTTGTGGTGCCTACCATGCACTGCTTCCCCACGTGTCCTTTGGACACAGTCTGTCTCTTCCTCCCCATCTTCCACGCACAGCATCCCTCCCAGCACCCAAGCATGACACTTGTCCAGTCACATCAGACTGCTCCTTGTCAACAAGCTCTGTGAGATATAGAGAGCAGGAGCTGAACTGGGATATTCATTCGCCTGTCTTGGCCTTGGCCAATCCTCCTGCAAAAATGCTGCCATCGTGCCCTGCCAGAGCAGTGATATGACCTCCCCCATGGCAGCTGGGGCAGCGAGAGGACACCCAGGCACAGGAAACAGGGCTCAAGGGTATGTGGGGCTGGCACCCTTTGTGTTCCCATCCTTGGTCCACCTGCTTTAGGCCTTGTGCTGCCCACACTTTTGTCTAGGATTTGGGCAGGGCACAAGAGCAAGGGTGAGGAAAACCAGGCAATGCATCCTGCCCTGAGCAGGCAGAACTTGGAGGGGCGGAAGTCTGCTCTTTGTTTAAGATGCAAACAAGTGCTGTTAATCTGCAGCCTGTTTGTATTTCTCTGGAGCCCCCAGGCGTGGGGAGAGCAGGGCTAGGGGCTCCCCTTTGTGCAGGGGCAGGGTCAGACTATTGGAAGCAGAGGCGAGAGAACACAGAGAGGCAGCTGGAACCTGCTTTGAGAGGGAAAGATTTTTTTCGGCTATTTATGATAATTAGTGGGAAACGTTCCTCAGACATTTCAGATGATTTTGTAATGAAGTTGAGCTGAATGTTCCTGCTTTGTTCCACTGGAACCATTAAAAATCTCCCTTCTTTAGCTGCCTTAACACAGTGTTGAAAAGGCACAATGGCATAGAAATGGCTATGTGCAGGGCAGCACGCCTCCTGCCCCACCAGATAGAACCCTTCAGTGCCCAGATTTTCTGGGTTATAAACCTCAGTGCTCCCAACATACATGCAAAGGCTGCCGCAGATCCCGTGCCCAGGGCTTCTTCATATCCCTAACGTCAGTTGTTGCGTGTGAGGGCCAGCCAGCCAGCGCCAGCAAGCCTGTGGCAGGCTCTGGGGGCGCAGCTGACACAAGCACAAAGATAGGGCAGGCGCAGAGAGGGAAGCCATCGCCCTGCTGTTACAGAAAAGCTGATTTCAGCCTGTCGATGTGGTGGGGTGAACTGCTGTGCTGGGAGGGGTCGATCCTTGTACAGAGTGGAGTGGGAGTCTAGCCCCAAGGAAAGTTCTTCAGAGCCAGATCCTTCCCTTCCACTATGGCCAGGCAGTCCACCAGGCATCAGCACAGGGCAAGGCATGTGATAAACAGCTGTGACCTTCTGGATGGATCACCAGAAGCCTGCAAGAGATGCCTCACTCTCTTGTTTTTTGCAGTGGAAGGTTTCTCTGCTGTGGATGTTGAAAGAAAACCCACCTGCCTGATCTCTGGCATCTCAGTGCTGTTTCCCCAGGAATGCTGTGTAAATCTAATGGGACATCTCCTGACAAATCCATGATGAAAAGGGAAAACTGTAGGGGCTTTTAGTGTACTGATGGGAGCTGGATGTGGTGGGTTTCTGTGTCCCTGTCAACCTTCTCTTCCCATCTCCAGCTGGTGAGCTCAGTGTCCAAGGCTGAGACATGGAGATGCACCTGGACCTGCTCCCCTCCTCCTGCTGTTCTACCTTTGGCTGAGTGAGGGCAGCTAGGGAGAGCTTGGGCACCCAGCAATGGCACACAGAATTGGCAGAGCTTTGTAGTGTTACAAAGGCAGGAGGATGTTTTGCCTGCTACCTTTCTTCCCAACCACAGCTGGTGTTATTTAGACGTTGAGAATTAGGATCATGTCACCCCTAATGCCCACCTGCTGCCCCATGCTGGAGCCAACGAGCCCCCCTAAGACATTAAATCATCAGGCTGTGGAGAAGAGGTTAATGGCTGGGAGCACAGAGCTGCCCTGTCTCTCCACCTCATCTGCTCTTGCCTTAATCAAGCAATCATCTCTGCCCCCTTGCCCCTTTCAGTGGGGGAAATTTTGCAGACAAATTCCTGCCAGCAGGACATTGAAGCTCTCCTGGGTGGCAGAATAAAGATACCTGTCACCTCTGCCCGGGCCTGCCACCAGCCCATGTTGGGAGCTCAGCTGGGGAGCCCTATGCTAGTGACGCCAGGCAGTGTGGGAACAGGCTGGGAGGTCTCCTGGGAGGAGCAAGAGGTCTTTTCCTTTTCCCTGAGCTAATCCAGAGCCCACAGCAGTGGGGTGACATGGTGAGCCCAGCTGTGAATATGCTGGAGCCTTTGCCTCCAGTTTCTGCTTTGGCAGGTCCTGGAGAACCACTTGAATTGTGACGCTTTGTCATTCCTTGTGCCTGTCCCAGCAGCCTTTTCCAGGGACAAATCTCAAAATGCACACTAAATTTTCTCTGGTACTCTGAGTGGAGGTGTTTGAATACCTTCTAGCACTGGTATTGGGTATTTTGACTGGCGTATTTCTGCAGGCAAGGGAGATGGGTCCTGGGCAAAGATAGGGAATTCAGTGTGAGGTGTTTTAAGCCTCTGCATTGTGCCAAATTCCTCTCTTTGCAAAGTTTGCTGTGGGAAACTGGCTACCTGGATGTGTCAATGTGATGGCACTGAGCCTTGTGTACCATAGCAAGCCCATGGTTTCCCAAGCTGCACGCAGCAGCTCTGGCCAAGAAGCAGTGTGTCTGATGGAGCAGGCAGCTATAGGATCACCCCGTACCTGCCAGCACACCTCCACCCCTTTGCTCTGGTTCCCCCTTAGGCCTGGTGATTGCTTTCCAACCAAGTATTTCATTGAATCATAGAATCATATAATGGTTTAAGTTGGAAGTGACCTCAAAGATCATCTAGTTCCAACCCCCTGCCACAGGCATGGACACCTCCAACTAGAACAGGTTGCCTCAACCAACCTGGCCTTGAACACCACCAGAGATGGAGCAGCCACAACCTCCCTGGGCAACCTGTGCCAGTGTCTCACCACCCTCACTGGAAAGAACTTCCTCCTAACATCCAGTTTAAATCTCCCCTCTTCCAGTTTAAACCCATTACTCCTCATCCTGTCATTACAAGACCTCGTAAATAGTCCTTCCCCAGCCCTTCTGTAGGATCCCTTCAGATACTGGAAGGCCACTACAAGGTCTCCTGGAAGCCTTCTCTTCTCCAGGTTGCAGAACCCCAACTGTCTCAGCCTGTCCTCATAGCAGAGCTGCTGCAGCCCTCTGAGCATCTTCATGGCCTTCTCTGGACTTGCTCCAACAGTTCCATGTCCTTCTCATGCTGAGGGCTCCAGAACTGCACACAGGACTCCAGGTGGGGTCTCAGGAGAGCAGATCAAAGGGGCAGAATCCTCTCCCTTGCCCTGCTGCAGCCCAGCACACGGTTGCTGTCTCGGCTGTGCACACACACTGCCGGCTCACGTTGAGCTTTTCATCAACCTAGACCCCCAGGTCCTTTTCCTCAGGGTTGCTCTTGGCAGCGGACGTAGACAAAAGCTCAGGTAGCCAGCGGTGGTGTGCTCCTGACCTTTCCCACCGCTGGACAAACAGAGCCAGCAGCACAAGGCGGGCACACAAAGGCGCTGCGCCGGCCGGAGCACTGACCCTGCCGTGCCATAGCTACCTGCTGCTCTGCCACAATGGCCCTGCGGCTCCGGCCAGCCTGCTGGGGTGATGAAAAAGGGTCTGAGATAATAATGAGCCTGACTACCACTGCTCTCTTCAGAGAACTGAGTCAACTCCTTGGGAAGAAAGGGGGGGGGGAAGAGGGGAGGGAAAAAAAAAAAAGAAAAAAAGAAAGAAAAAACCCTCTTGGATAATAAAGAAGTAACAAATGAAGACTGAAAGCCTATAGAAGGAGTCTTAACCCAGTGAAAAAAAAAATGTCAACATCTGTGGAGCTGTCTGCAAAAACAGACCAAACCCCTAATGAATACCCTCTAGAAAAGGCATTCACTCGAGGAAAGGCAAAAGGCTACATTTTTCTATGGAGGTATAAAGATTTTGATGAATCTGCCCTTTCCCTTTCCAGTGCAGTTGAACCAAGCGCTAATGTTCATCTTCAGCTGTATTAAAGGGTGCAGAGGGGGGCTGACGGGGGAAGAGTCTTGATCTGAAAGCTTATGAGGAGGGTGGATTTAGGGAGCCTGGATAGATGTCTGAGCACTAAAGCAAGGAAAAAAAGCAACAAGCATTAGAGAAAATACTGTTTAACAAGAGTTTCTTTAGTCAGCCCATTTGAGCAGAGATTGGTGGGCCATAAATGTAATCCTCTTAGTGCTGACTTAAACTTGTTTGTACAAAACAGGGAAATATAATATGAATGTAATAGTCACATTTGCTAAAATGCTTAATAAAAAGGCAGAAGTCCTTTATTTTGATCTTCAGCTCCGGTGCAGGCTTGGGGTGTAGCAGATGTTTTCTCAGAAGTCTGCTTGAAAGAAAGAAAAGAAAGAAAGAAAAGAAAAGAAAAA